>JANVCQ010000002.1:2545197-2557785 GCA_025531925.1 Erythroxylum plowmanianum
GGGCATGTAAAGTCACTAGGACTGCGTAGATGTTGAAATGTACTGATAAAACATTTCTCTATGTATGTTCACTCAGTCTAATGTCATTTGTTTGGATATAATGTATGATGAAGATTATACATTATGTATCATTTGATTCATGAATAAATGTGTTTTTGTATAAATATATTTTAGGATGAATCATAAGTATATGAGATAGATTATAGATTGGCCCTCTCACACGGGAAATCCCTCTAGTGTTTATGGTCGCTAGAGATAAGGCATGTTTTGAAGTTTATTATCTAGGTGATAATTGAGAACGAGAAACTTAAATCACAAATGTCGCAAGGAAATTGGTTCAAAGTGAATTTATTAATCACTATATCTGTCTTATGTTGCCAGATGTGAGTTCTGAATAAGTTTGTGAGTAGATAAGTGCACTTAAGTTAAATATTGAGTATGTTTGAACTATCATCTGTACGGTATTTCTTGAATAAAAGATGTTCAAGTTAAACGAAGTGGGCAAATACCGTAACACATGACTCGTACCATGTGTGCACAACTGACCACAAAAGGGATTAATGTAAGTCGCACAATCTTATCTTACATTGTGTGAGACCCTTGAGGTTTAGAAAAAACCTCATCATATACCCTTATGACTCTTGTTTCATTCTTGCGAATTGAATTTAAGGTTTGCTACTTTAGGTTATTGCCAAAAGATCATGCAAGATACGATCCTATGGAATAATTCTAGGAAAGCAAATTAAATTTAATTCAAAAGAGAATTGAGAATAGAGGAAGATCATTTAATTTAGATCATTGACTCGCATGAAAAGTATTCATAGATGGCCATCGTCTCTTTAGGAGTACAGTCATGACTTAAAGAAACTAAATGAGATCAACGAAAAATGCAAATGCGAGATATGACTTAGGGTATAGCATACAATGTCTGCTCAACGACATATAAGTCTTAGGATCAATTTGTTAATCGAGAGGTCATATACTCCTAACAGATATGTGACAATATACTCTCGTCGTATGCCGGTCACACTGATTATTGAACGAGTATGAGTACTGCAGAGTTTTTTTTGTTTTAAACCCATCATGTGTGAGTGGGAGATGATGACATTTTACATCCATGATGGGTCAAATGGTCATCATGCATGAATAACTACCAACGGTAGTTATTCACAGATGAAATATATATAGACAAAGGCAACAGTTTGAACATGAACTATGGGTGTAATTTTGTTCTATTCGACGGTGCTTCCAAACTTCTGGAAAGGAGATCTCTGCATTCTTTAATCGGTGGATTATATCAAGAATTCAAGTATGTAATTTCTGTTTTTCTTACGCATATATCATCGATCCTGGATGTATAATCTTTGTGGTTATTAATTGTGATCTGTTCATATCGTTCCTACAGTCTGAGTGGCTAGTGAGATGAAGGGAGAGTGCTTGGATTGTTCTTCTAATCCACAACCAAGGTATATATATAGAAATTGAAGTTCTTCAATCCGAAAAGTCTTACAGAAACTGTTCCTTATTCTTTCCTACAATATTTGGTAGAAACTGTTGATATTAATATTTACCCATATTATAAATAGTAAAAGGTAATATAAAATTCGTATTAATATAATTTTTAAGTAAAATTTGTTTATTTATTAGTAAATATAACTGAAAATCTTCAATTATTGACCATATATTCAGCTATTATTTCAAAGTGCTTTATTTCATTGTTAAATCTATTTATTATAAATTAATAATAATAAAAATTAGGTATAATTTGAAACTAACGATTAAATTTTGAATTAATTAAATTTAAATTTAAATTTTAAATAGTAACAATTGAATTATAAAATTTCAATATAAGAATCTATTTTAATAATTCAATATTTGCTTTGCTCAAGTTTTCTGGGTCTTGTTTTTCCTTTCCACTTTAAGAAAACCAGAAAAGGAGATGATCTTATGGATTACACTACCTAATGGTGGATTTGATTCCTGAAAAACCTTACTTTATCAAATGGAACATGAATTATTTGATAGGGTGTGCTTGAAGCACCCTGACCAGACCAAAATGCTTTATGTTTACAACCCATGTGAGGATTGCCTCCCGAACCCTCCAAAGTAGACCTCACGGGACCTCCAATATTAGTGTTTGTCCCCCTTTTAGTGTGGAGAACTTGTTCCATATCAGGTGAAGCCAGAATTGCTTTATTTTCCATTGATTCCATCTTATTTGGAACAGCATTATAAGAGTCTGTCAAAATAACAAAACTGCCATCTTCTTTTTGGACCTCGATGATCTCTTATCTTTGAACGCTGTAACATGATTCCCCTTTAGCTTCAAGTCACCGAGCTAATGATGATAATATATTTTAAAAGTAAAGTATGGATTTGTCTTTGAGTAGATTTAGTAAGTCCTGAGAAACTTATCTATATTCTGTACTTTCAAATGTACCAAAATAAAATATAACTTCGTAAATATATACAGGTGTAAATGCTGCTAATACCCAAATCTTCAATGAATCAATGTGGCTCGGTGGATCAAATAATCTTAAGCATTTAATATTTATTATAATTTTTAATATGAATAGATTGTAACTCCATTAACAAGAATTAAGCTTATATTCAAATATTGCCAAAACAACGTCATTTAGTTAGTTAGCTCTAACCGATTATTAATTTATTAATGTTTTAATATTTTCGTTTTTAATCAATTTAAAATACTCTAATAATATAAGACATTTAGAATAAAATCAAAGAACTTTTGAATATGAAAATCATAATACCTTACGTCTAATTCAAAACATATCTACTAAAGAAAAATCAGAAATGGAAAAATCATTACAACCCTTATTATAAATGAATTTTCTCCATGTAAAATGGGGAATAAAGGTTGAATTTTTCAAACTAAAGACATTATTAATAAAAAAGAAAAGTAATTTATTAAACTGTTTGAGATCTCCAGATGCATAAAATTATGTCAAGTTGGGGTAAAAGTTGGGGTAAGCATAAGAATGCTCTTAACTGATAACATAATGATATAGTTAGTAACTGAACTAATACTGTAAAGCCAAACTTAATTTTCTCCATAGATCAATTTACATTAATTTTTAAGTTGGAGATTCCCAAGTGCTCTACATCAACAAAACAAAACTATGTTGAGTATTGTCTCAAAGTCAGAAATGGTAGCTTCTCAAAGTCAGAAATAGTAGCTTGCTTTCAATGATTGTTGAGTCAGAAATGATGACTTGTTTTTTTGGTGAATTTCGACGCAGCTGGTCTTCACCTCTACCCATTGACTTCTCTATAAAAGAGAAGCAGCAACAATGAAAAAGGGTGTGAGAGAAGAGAGCAGAAGTTTCTAGTGTGAGAGAGAGCAAAATATTTCCGAAGGAAGGAGAGAGAAGAAATTTCTAGAGGAAGAGAGAAAAAACATATATAATATTTTTTGTTTTCTCTTCCTAGTAGAAGTGTGTGAGTTTCGGTTAATTTGGATCTTTTGAAAAATTGAGTGATAAACACTATTGTATGCTCTTATTGATTATAGTGAAATACTCAATCGTCTCCAAACTGGACACATTGCCGAATCAGTATAAAAATCTTAGTGTTCTTGTTGCTAATTTATTTTTCATTCCAAATTTATTAACGTTTCCATACAACAAGTGGTATCAGAACTCCAGTTTTTTCAACTTGGGTGTCGTAGGAGTGAAAATCTGTTGGAACTACAATGTCGGTGAATAATGTTAGTGAATAGTATCGATGCTACAGCTCTCGTGAACAGTGTCGGTGCTATAGTTCCCGTGAACAGTGCTAGTGCTACAGTCCTCGTGAACTGTGTTGGTGCTACAATGCCTATGCTACAATGTTGTGAATAGTATCGGAGCTACAGTTTGTGTGAACAGTGATTACAAACAGTACGTATTTGTGAATAAGTGGCGAGTAAATGGCTGAAAATAAAGACGAGCCCGTTAAGAGAGAATCGATATCATCATCGTCGACACCTACATCCAATAGACATCCAATCGCTACTACAAGGTTAAAGGTTGATATGGCTCTAATAATTTTGGCATGTGGCAATGTGAAGTTATGGATGTATTGTATCAACAAGAGTTGGATATGGTTCTAGAAGATAAACCCGAAAATATAAATGAGAAGCAGTGGACGCAAATTAATCTCCATGCTTGTGCCTCTATTCGATTATTCCTTGATAAGGAGCTTAAATATCCTTATATGAAGAAAACTTCTACTAAGGAATTATGGACGAAATTGGAGGAAAAGTATATGACCAAGAGCGTAAAAAATCGGCTCTTCTTGTAGAAGCAACTCTTCCGATTTCAGTATCGTCCAAGTATTTCTATGCACAAATACCTAATTGATTATAATAAAATACTTGATGATTTAGCAAACCTTGATGTGAAAATTCCTGATGAGAATAAGGCATTATGTTGGTTAAATTCGTTGCCTGATGGTTATGATTATTTAATAACTACTTTGTTGTATGAAAAATCCGAGGTGAAACTTGATGAGGTTTCTGTGGCATTGATGAATCATGAGTGTCGTAAGAAGGAACTGAAGACTCACAATTCACAAACTGAGGCACTCACAGCAAGGGGACGAACAGAGGAAAGAAAACATGAAAAGCAGGAAAAATTTCCTTCAAAGTCACAAGGGAAGTTTCCTGCTAAAGTTGAATGTGCCTTTTGTCACTAAAAGGGTCATTGGAAGAAAGATTACCCCAAATTAAAGAACAAAGACAAGGAGAAAGTGGGTTTTGTAGCACATATTGCAAAATTAGGAGATGATGATTTCGAGTTTGCTTTGACTAGTTCATCTGCTAATGATCACTCCAAGGAGTAGATTTTGGATTCAGATTGCACTTATCATATGTGTCCCATTCGGCAATGATTTTCTAGCTTTTAGGACCTGGATGGTGGAGTTGTTTTGATGGAAAATAATATTGTCTGCAAAACACAAGGGATAAGCAAAATCTATTTGAAGATGCACAATGGAACAGTCAGAGAATTGAGTGATGTTTGGTATGTACCGGATATGAAGAAGAATTTTATCTCATTAGGAGCATTAGAATCCAAGGGTATCAAGATCACCATGGAGGGTGGAGTTCTTAAAGCTGTGTATAGGACACTGGTGGTGATGAAAGGTACAAGACGAAATAACTTGTATTTTTTGCAGGAGAGTATAGTTACTGGTGGAGCAGATATCATTGAAACTGCTAACATAGATAGCTCAGATACCACAAGGTTATGGCATATATGTCTTGGGCATGCTGGTGAAAAACTATTGTAAGGATTGATGAAACAAGGCTTATTGAAAGGTGCAAAGGCATGTAAATTAGAATTCTGTGAACACTGTGTACTGGGTAAGCAAACTAGAGTGAAATTTGGCACTGCTATTTACCACACTAAAGACATTCTAGATTATGTTCATACTGATGTTTGGGGACCTTTCAAAAATGCATCTTGGGAAGGTAGCCATTATTTTATCTCCTTTATTGATGACTTCTCTAGAAGAGTATGGGTGTATACCATGAATCATAAAGATGAAGTCTTAAAGATATTCCTGAAGTGGAAAAGGATGATTGAAATGCAAACCGATCGAAAGATCAAGACTCTCATATTAGATAATGGTGGTGAATATAAGTCTGATCCGTTTTTGGAAATTTGTCAAGATGAGGGTATTGTGAGGCATTTCACGTTTAGGGTATTGTGAGACACCACATCAGAATGGGGTGGCAGAGCACATAAACCGCACTTTACTTGAGAAAGTTCGGTGTATGTTGTCTAATGCTGTTTTAGGCAAGGTGTTTTGGGCTGAGGCAATTACTTATGCAAGCCATATTATTAATCGGTTGCCTACTAATACGAGCAAGGGCAAAACACCCATAGAGGTATAGTCTGGTAAACCTTGTAGTGATTACAAGTATTTACACATATTTGGTTGTCCTGCTTACTATCGAGTCAGGGAAAGCAACTTGGATCCAAGAGCAAAGAGAGCTCTATTTATGGGATTTAGCACTGGCATGAAAGGATATCGACTTTGGTGTCCAAATGAGGAGAAATTTGTTATAAGCAAAGATGTGACTTTTGATGAGACTGCTATGGTTAATCAAAACAAGCATGAAGGGGAAATTGAAGCGACCAAGACCATGAGTAGCTCAAAGCAGGTGGAGTTATTGAAGACCCTAGTTAATCTGGTAAGGTCTGATGTTACAGACACTAGTCCTACAGTTGATTTTGATGATAAGGACAAGGATAATGAAGAGGAGGTACCTACACAAGAACCACCACAGCAACAAGATTCTATTGCATCCAGAAGATCAAGAAGAAAAATTCAAAATCCTACCCGGTTTACTGATATTGTGGCATATGCACTTTCAGTTATTGAAGATGATATTCCATCAACCAGCAAAGAAGTTGTCAGGAGTTCAGAGAGCATGAAGTGGAAGAAATCTATGGACGAGGAGATGAAATCTCTTCATAAAAAAAGACTTGGAAGTTGGTTCAGTTACCAAAAGGGAAGAAAGAAATTGGTTGTAAATGGGTATATGCTAAGAAGATGGAATCTTTGCGAAAAGACAATGTAAGATTCAAAGCCAGATTAGTAGCTAAAGGCGATGCTCAGAAGGAAGGCATTGACTACAACGAGGCATTCTTTCCTGTAGTAAAACATTTTTCTATTCGTATTTTGTTGACTTTGGTTGTGCAGTTTGATCTTGAGTTGGCTCAACTTGTTGTCAAGACGGCATTCTTACATGGTGATTTAGAAGAAGATATTTTTATGTCTTAGCCAGAAAGGTTTACGGTTGTTGGCAAAGAAAATTGGATTTGCAAATTGCAAAAATCATTGTATGGATTGAAGCAGTCTCCAAGATAATGGTATAAGCGATTTGATAGCTTTATGATCGAGCAAAAGTACACAAGAAGTCATTATGGTCATTGTGTATACTTTCGCAAGCTATAAGATGGAACCTTTATTTATTTGCTTTTATATGTTGATGATATGCTTATAGCATGTATAGGCAAAGTGGAGATTGAAAGATTAAAGACTCAACTGAGTAATGAATTTGAGATGACGGACTTGGGAGAAGTTCAGAAGATACTAGGAATGGAAATTGAAAGAGATAGAGCAAAAGGCAAGATTGGTCTGCGTCAAAAGCAGTATTTGAAAAAGGTACCACAACGTTTCGGGATGAATGAAAATTCAAAACTGGTTAGTACACCTTTTGCTCCTCATTTTAAACTTAGTGCTTCTATGTCTCCTAACACAGGTGAGAAGAGTCATTACATGGATAAAATTTCATATACAAATGTTGTTGGTAGTTTGATGTATGCTATGGTATGTACTAGGCCTGATATTTTATAAGTTGTTAGTATTGTTAGTAGATATATGCATAATCCAAGAAAAGGTCATTGACAAGCTGTGAAATGGATTTGACGGTATATTCTGGCTACTGTAGATCATTTCAACAAGATGAAGTTAATGGTCAATGTGTTGTTGGATATGTAGATTCTGATTACACAGGTAATTTGGACAAGCGTAGGTCCACTATAGGTTTTGTATTCACTATTACTGAAGGGCCAGTGAGTTGGAGATCAACTTTGCAATCTATAGTTGTTTTATCAACTACTGAGACAGAATACATGGAGTAACAGAAGCTATTAAAGAAATCATCTGACTTCAAGGGTTACTTGATGACTTAGGGGTCCATCAAGACTATGTGGATGTTCATTGCAACAGTCAAAGCACTATTTATTTAGCAAAGAATCAAGTTTATCATGCACGTGCAAAACAATTTATGTGAGGTTCCATTTTGTTCGTAAGATTATTGATGAAGGAGACATTCTTCTTCAGAAGATTGGGACTGCCGACAATTTTACTGATATGTTGACAAAATCAGTTTCGCTACTCAAGTTTAAACATTGCTTAGACTTGATTGGCATTTGTAAAATTTATTGATTGCCCCGTAGGGGATTGGGGGATGACCATTGGGAGTTCCACTTTGAAGATTTGAGCCAAGATGGAGATTGTTGAGTATTGTCTCAAAGTCAGAAATAGTAACTTGCTTTCGGTAATTGTTGAGTCAGAATGGTGGCTTGTTTTTCAGTGGATTTCGGTGCAGCTGGCCTTTACCTTCACGCATTGACTTCTCTATAAAAGAGAAACAGCAACAACGGAAGAAGGTGTGAGAGAAGAGAGCAGAAATTTTCAAGAGAGAAAAGAGTAGAAGTTTCTAACGTGAGAGAAAGCAAAATATTTTCAGAGGAAGATGTCACTCAGGTACCCGTCTCCGTTGGTATCAAAACGCCTGAAGATGTCACTCACCTGCGTTTTGCTTGGAACTGGAAAACCCGCAGGCCTTTGCACAATCCTTGGCCACGTTCCTGGGGCAATTTTTGGAGAACATGGTTTATTAGCAATTATATCTTGCCTTCGAGCTAAACACTGAGATGGTCGGTGATATACATATATATAGTTAAAGATCGTTATGTTCCAAAGTTTGCCGTCCTCAGCTTTTATTCACTCAAGCTTATCTGAAAAATGATCACTAAAGATCTAGTTTCACAGGTCCATATATAGAATCTTACTTTATTTTTATTTGTATTTTTTGTTAGCTATGTCTTAGCAGGTCCCGATTGTGAAAATCGGCCTTTAAGTTATTTACTTCCAGATTAATTTCCGCTCGCATCGGGTCAGCCTGTAAGAGATAAAATACTGGCTAAACAGATTTCTCTATTCTCAATACTCAAACTCGAGATCTCTAATTAAGGTATAAGAGTGCTGAACCACTCATTAGAATCTTACTTTATTATATATACAGAGAGACATGTTTTTCGGTTCACTCCACGTAAACACAAAAGACATGAGTGTTAGGCTCCATGCAAGTCAGTCGACAGCTTAAGATAGAAAGAAGAAATTCTTTATGCGGTCTTAAAAGCAAGACTTCTTTAAGCTGATACATGCATGCACGTAATAAAAGTATAAAATCGTTTAAATATTAAATAAAATTTAAAAATTTAAAATATAATTAAAATATATTGTTATTATTTGTAAAAAAATTAATTAAATAAATAGATTGTTAAATGAATATTAATTTATTTATTTTAATTTATACAAATTTATTAATTTAAAAAATTGATCAATTTTTAATAATAAGAATTATTAAAGTAAATTAAATCGAAAAGTTAAAAACTGAATTAAAAAATTAGACAATTCAAAATTTTTATGATTTAATCAGTATATATTAAAACTAATATTTTTAGTATTTTGTGATTTAAAATAATTTAAAAATTTTATGTAATAAAAATATTTCTAATTTTATGTTAGATTGTTCTAACATAAACTATTACATTTAAGCATGTAATAAAAATATGACTGTTCTGATTTATTTTAATAATAAATTCATTAAAATTATCCTCTCTTGTTTTATATAAACCTTCTAAGTTGTACATGTTTTGATGTATTTTTAACAATAACTGGATATTACAATCATATATGTACTTAAACTGGCATTAACTCAATCTTTTGACACTTCTCACTCCTTTTGGAGATCCACACCGGAAAACATTTTATGAAGAGCATATGCAATTGAAAGGTATACAGCTTTCTGTTAAAACAAAGAAACGGTTAAGTGAAAAATGACTACCGACTTATTTAGAGCCTACGCCTATCAACAATATAGAAAATGGAAAATTTCCATTTTCATGCAAGTTTATTATAGGGTGTCCTCGGGCGTTTCTGGTTAGTAAGCTTTTAGTTTTAGTTGTCTCCAAGTGCTTCCCCCAAACATTTGTGGCGGTTTCGGGTTTCAGTCCCAAGTGTTCAGTGCTTTCTTCTTGGTTTCAACCGTTACCCTTCCCTCCCTCCTTGAGCCGACTGACAATCTGCTATGGTAGAGCGCCGACTAACTATTCTGCAGTCAATTCGTTTCTCCCAGAGAACCGTCTGACAGTCTGCTTTAAAAACTGCTGAATCTATTAACACAAGACTTCTTTCTCTTAGTTTTATTTGACTCTTATCCTTCTCCGTACCTTTTATACTTCCTGTCGTGGAGGGAGTTCTCTTCTCGATACGTGGGTGTCTCTGCATATTTTCAGGCCTTCACCTTTTTCTTTACTATTATCACTATGAGCTAGTTTTATTCCTATTATTAGCATCTTTGAGTTTTGTCTTTATTATTATTATTATTATTATTATTATTATTATTATTATTATTATTATTAGTATTAGTATTACTATTTGTGATTAGTATTATTAGTGTTGTTTGTATCTATTTTAGTTATATCTTAATATTTGGGTATTTTTATTATTATTTCTATTTAGTACTTTTGTCCCCATTACTTGTATTTTCATTTATTTTTATGTGTTTTGAAGTGTTTCTGTTACCTGCATCATTATTATATTGTCTCATTTGCATGTGGGTCCACCGGAAATAGCCTCTCTACTATATAGGAGTAAGGTTGTGTACTATCGGATCTCCCCAGACCCTGCTTCATTGCGGGATTTCGAACTGGGTGTTGATGATGATGATGATAATGATGTTTTTAATTTTTAACTTTTTTAAAATTTAGTAAAAAATGTGTCCATTTTGTGCTCTTAGTTTTGATCTTTTCTAGTTTTTGTTGTGTGTTTTCATAATTTGATTTATTATTAACTAAATATATATTATTTAATTATTTAATATCAATTATGAATAATTTAATCTAGTATTATATTTAATTAATTAAAATTAGTGACAATACACATTATTAATATTTTAATTTTGTAATAATTAAATAATTATTTAAATATAATTACATAAAAATATCTTCAATTATATAGATTTCAAATAAAATTTGATTGAATAATTAAAATAAATATTGATTTATACATAAAATTAAATCAATAATATTGGAGGAGAATAAGTATCATAATTATTGAGCCGAAAGAAGAGTCAAGGCCAAGGAGTACCTAAGACTGGTCTTTAAGGTCAGGACCCACGTTGTAGGAATATTGCAGGAATATGGTAGGTATTATTTCATAAACACTTAACTTTATGATCGTGCAATGATTCAAATTGCTTTAGACTTCTTATTCCAAAAAGATCAGAAGATGATCCACTCGATCCGCTGGAAGAGGGAACTTTGGCATTAGTTTATTTTCTGTTGATTTCTTTTGGTATAAGGATCATCATGTTTTGATTAATTTATTGGTTTGTTTTTTTAGTATCTGTTTAATTCAACTTTTGGAGGATGAATAAATACTTTTTTTTATCGCAAAAATTTTTTATAAGAAAAATAAGTGTTTAGCTGTAAAATAAAAAGACACTTGATTAGTAGATATAACTTTTTTGGTAACCAAAATACAACTTTTTAAAAAATTCAAATTTAAAGCTTCTCAAAAAAACATATTTTAGTCACTTTTGTTTTTATGTTTTACCCATAATTTTCACAATACTCACAAACTCATATTCAATTTTATTTTGAAATTTATATAATATTATTTAGCTTTTTATATGTTTTAATATTTAGTTTTGATATTAATTTTAATTATGTTATAATTCATATAAAATATTTGATTAGATATATTTTTATTTATGTTTCATATAGTTTAAAATTATATAATAATTAATATATTGTACTTTGTTTATTGTTTAATATACTTTAAATAATATTTATATGCATAAATAATTTTTATTACAAAATAAAATATAGTTAAAATTAATAAAAGTATTTTTTATTTTTATGTTACTAAACAATCTACTTTATGAAATTCTTTCAAAAAATTTATTTTTTAATTGACAATCAAACAGACAAAAGTTTTTCTAAAAAAGCTCTATTAACAAAAGATATACTAAAAAAGTTCTATTGGTATAATCCCATTCAAATAGGCAATTAATAGATAATTTAAGTAAAGATTAAACTATACTATCGTTTCAACATAGCCTCACCTAAAAGATGCTCAAACAAAAGACCTGGAGAGGACAAGGACTATACAATTTCATTAAAGTAGATCGAAAATTTTAGTAATTTATTTGTCTGTCAAGAAAATTTTAAAATCGCCCAACGGCATGCTTAATTTGTTCAAGAGTTTGTTTATCAGCGCATAATAATATAGTTCTATGATCTCTGTTTATTAAATTCATAGTTAATCTTGGACAGTACTGTGTAAACAAGAAAGGAAATGAATCTTATTACTTAGATACAGCCGAACTGCTTTTCACATCACTACAGCTTTCGGTACCTACAACACAAAGCCACTAGAAATACCACACACTGACACATAACAAAGCACTTATAGGGGACTATTTCCTGCAAAAAGGAACACTGAAAAGAAAGAAAAAGGGCAAAAAACCACAGGCACACACGTCAAGTTTCCAACGTCACATGATGATTACACTACATGTGACATGCCTAGTCGTGTACTGTGAGAGTCTGGTCTACTCTACTTGATGGTATAAGCCCGTTTCAGAACGTATTTAATGAGATCACCAAGCTCCTCTTCGCCTATATAACCATCTCCATTTGCATCCGCACGTCGAAGAGCCCTCCAAGCTCGCCAGCACGGCAGATGCGAACCAAGGCTAGCAAAAGCGTTCATGAGCTCTTG
>JANVCQ010000002.1:2576268-2601734 GCA_025531925.1 Erythroxylum plowmanianum
CAGTTTGTCAGAAAACCGGCCGGTTCTATGATAAACCGGCCGATTTTCATATACAAGGGTTATTAACTAAAACCGAATCGGACACATGGCCGGTTCAGACAAATTTCGGTCGGATCGGTCGATCCGGTCCGGTTTTAAAACCCTTGGTAAAAATATTGTACTTTGGTGAAAGTGATTAAGCTGGGTGAAGACCCCGCAGATGTAGACAAAGTGTGCCAAACTGCGTTACTAAATTTCTAATATTTTTATTATTTCGTTTTTGCTTAGTTTTATTTTGTTGGTGCTAAAAAGTTTACGAAAAGTTTGTAAAACAATTAACTCATTCGATTTTTCAAATAGGGTGTGCTTGAAGCACCTTGACCGGACCAAAATGCTTCATGTTTACAACCCCTGTGAGGATTGCCTCCTCAAAAATTTTTAGCTAGAACTCATGGGACCTCCAATATCGGTGTTTATCCCCCTTTTAGTGTGGAGAACTTGTTCCATATCAGGTGAAGCCAGATTTTGCTTTATTCTCCGTTGATTCCATCTTATTTGGAACAGCATTATTCGAGTCTGTCAAAATAACTTTAACAGAACAAAAAGTGCCATCTTCCTTTTGGACCTCGGTGATATCTTATCTTCGAACACTTTATTCTCCTTTAGCTTCAATTCACCGAGCTAATGATGATAATATATTTTAAAAGTATTAAGTATGCATTTGTCTTTGATAAGATTTATGGAGTGCGTATTAAGTATGCATTTGTCTTTGATAAGATTTATGGAGTGCTTGCTTGGTGAGTATGAAACAGAGAGAATGGGTATGGAATGAAAGATTTAGCTTGATAAGAGACTATGATTATAAAGTCATTATTTTGATTACCCATTTTAGGTAATACCCCATTCCTCTCTTAATCTAAGGAATGGGTATCATTGTTACAATATAATTAATTACAATATTATTATTATTTATTTATTAAAATATAATTAATTAATTAATTAGCTACAATATAATTAATTAAAATTAATTACAATATTTTAATTAGTCAACATATTGTAATTAATTAATTACAATATAATTAATTAAAATATAATAAATTTTTATTTGTCAATATTTTTCACAAACCAACCACTGTCAACGATAATGGTAATCATTTATTTCTTTTAACCAACTATCATAATTATAATGATAATATTCATTCATATTTCTCACTATATTCATTCTCATTCTTGTTACCATTCCCCGTGTGAATCAACCGCCCCCTTAGTAGGTCCGGAGAAACTTATCTATATTCTGTACTTTCAAATGTACTAAAATAAAATATAACTTCGTAAATATATACAGGTGCAAATGGTGCTAATACCCAAATCTTCAATGAATCAATGTGGCTCGGCAGATCAAATAATCTTAACCATTTAATATTTATTAAAATTTTTAATATAAATAGAGTGTAACTATATTATCAAGAATTAAGTTCAGATTCAAGTTTTAACAAAATTACGTCATTTAGCTAGTTAGTTCTCACCTTTTATTAATCTATTAATGCTTTAATATTTTCATTTTCAATCAATTTAAAATACTCTAATAATATTGGACATTTAGAATAAAATCAGAGTACTAAAGAAAAATCAGAAATGGAAGAATCATTACGACCCTTATTATAAATGAATTTTCTCCATGTAAAATGTTATTAATAAAAAGAAAAGTAATTTATTAAACTGTTTGAGATCTCCCCATGCATAAAATTAAATTAAGTTGTGGTAAGCATAAGAATGCTCTTAATTGATAAAATAATGATATAGTTAGTAACTGAACTAAGAATACTGTAAAACCAAACTTAATTTTTTCCATAGATCAATTTACATTAATTTTTAAGTCGGAGATTCCCAAGTGCTCTGCATCAACAGAACAAAACTATATATGTGCTTCTTCTTCTCCTATAGTATTCATCTCCCTAGGTAATCAACTAGCATTAAGAGTAGACATCAAAGAAAAAAGAAAAAGAAACAACTGGGGGAGGGATGGATGACTATAACTAGCCTTCGCTTTCCCGAGACCCAGTATATGCATGTAGTCGACGTACTCCACTAATTAGTTTCTCATCACAATCAGCTTCTCAAACTCTTTCTCGCTGATGTATCCATCTCCATTTTCATCCGCAAGCTTAAGTGCGCGAATCGCTCGAATTAACGGGAAAGAGATACCCAGTAGACTATAAGCTTTTCTGAGCTCCTGCATGCTCAGATACCCGTCTCCGTTGGTATCAAAACGCCTGAAGATGTCACTCACCTGCGTTTTGCTTGGAACTTGAAAACCCGCAGGCCTCGCACAATCGTTGGCCACGTTCTTGGGGCAATTTTTGGAGAACATGGTTTATTAGCAATTATATCTTGCCTTCGAGCTATACACTGAGATGGCCGGTGTTATACATATATATATAGTTGAAGATAGTTATGTTCCAAAGTTTGCCGTCCTCAGCTTTTATTTATTCAAGCTTATCTGAACAATGATCACTAAAGATGTAGAGGTTCACAGGCCCATAGAATCTTACTTTATTATATATAGAGAGAGAGACATAGTTTTTCGGTTCACTCCACGTAAACATAAGACACGAGTGTTAGGCTTCATGCAAGTCGGTCGACAGCTTAAGATAGAAGATAGAAGAAGTGCTTTATGCGGTCTTAAAGCAAGATTTCTTTTAAGTTGATACATAAATGCATTTACAAAAAGTATAAAACTGTTTAAATATTAAATAAAATTAAAAAATTGAAAATATAATTAATAAATTAATTAGTTTTTAATAATAAAAATTATTAAAATAAATTAAATTGAAAAATTAAAAATTAGACAATTCAAAAAAAAATTTATTTAATCACTCCAACTTAATGAATTTTGTAATCATTACTTTCGGCTTCGATTAGAGTTATCATTTTGGTTTGGACCCAAATAAGTTCCTCAAGATTCAAAACACACTTAGAATTTAAAATTAAAAAATATATGATTTTAGGTTAGAAAAAACTCAAAAGTTGAAAAAGAATTAAAATTCAAAACTGGTTTAAAGCCAAATCAAATTTAAAATTTTTTAGGTTAACTGAAATAAAAAATTTACTAATACGAAAATTTAATACAAAAAATTACATATTATGTCTTTATAATAGTCTAAATATAACATTTTGAATTGAATTCAACTCATTGTTAATAATATTTAAAGTTAGAGATTGCAGTAATTACTATAATAAGACACATTAAAACATTAATAGATTGAAATATATGATAAAATTGGAGTCATCGACCTGATTTTAGTGCATATCATTATTAATATATGATAAAATTAATAGATTGTTGACGTGGTCCCAAGTTTACATCTCATCCCTTACCCCGCAGTTAATATGAATGCCAAAATCAATAAAATAAACCCTATTTAATCACGTATGATTTTCTATATTTAAATTTAAGCTTAGTTTCAAATTTAAATTTGATAATTTTTTGTTCAATTAATGATAATAATTTAGTTAAATCTAAGTTAATACAGCTTAAAATTAACGAATCAAATACAATTAGTATATTTAAATTCAATCAAACTCTACATTCAGACATCATTAAACTCAATTTTGAGTCTTATCGATTCTAGCTATTATAATCAAATAGAATCAAACAAATTATCTGTTTGTTGGCACGTCACAGCAAGCTAATCTATTCAACATCTTATACAAGGAGTAGCAAAAGATATGAGGAAAGAATTATTAACGCTGACATGTGTATAACCATTTAAAAAATGAACTAACGTAGATGGCTTACCTAGAAATGGTTTAATAATTAATAAATTGACGAATGGACAAATGGGGATTGTTTACTTGACTTGATTGATTCGGAGCTCATTGGCATATAGGATAACACTCAATGAGTCGTTTGACCTAATGCCATTTTGCTCATGTCATCAAACCGAATTCATTGAAAAGAACTTTAATATAGATGTTGGAAATAAGAGTTTTAACGACATTTATTGCATGTAGGAAGTTGAAATGGCAACTAAACTGTTTGTTGGGGGCTCTGTTTTGAAAATCAAATCGGATCGGTCGGTCCGATCGATTCGACCAGTGATCGATCGGTTATCCGGTCCGGTTTACTTTTAAAAGCCAGTTCTCAATTGAACCAATAAGAACCGGTCAATTGACCGGTCTGACCGGTCTGACCACTGGTTCAATAAAATTTTTATTTTTTTTATTTTTTGGTATATTTTTGTATTTTTTAATATTTTTAATATTATATATAATTAAATATAATTATTGCATAATTATGACGTCACACCGGTTCGACCGGTGGTTGAACCGGTCAAACCGGTGACCAGTAAGGCCTCTGGTTCGATGACCGATCCGAGTTTCAAAACACTGGTTGGGGGGTTACTTTCTTGGTTACAAATCTAGATTCGATTCAAGTTAATTTAATTGAAAATTAATAAAAAATCAAGCTGACAAAATTGGTAAATTACTGAATTAGTCTCAAAACATTGTCACCAACAGCATGAAGAAGAGACAAAGTCTTATTTAAATGCCGTAGTTGGTCTTGGAATTAAGCAAGCACTAAATATAGATACGTGTAGCCTTGTGTGTATTCCTCTTCTAACCACTACAATCAAATTGCTCCTGAACGTTGTTGACTGCAGAGATTAATCATCACAAATTAAAAATAATTAAGATAGAGAGTAGGTTTATGTATATAAACACACGTACACACAAAGACCTCTTAGTTTCATACGACAGTGCTCTTCTTGAAAAGATGGTGTTGGGTCTTAGACCTCAAAAGATTGTGAAGGCCATAGCTTCAAAAGCTTTGGTGATTAGGATCAATTTGGTCTTCCTTGCTTTTTCCATTTTCATGTTTGTGTCTCTTATTCTACATTGGCCGTCTTCTTCAGTCTATATCGATAATGCAGGGAGGTGTTCATTGCGCGAGTGCCATCACAAGGTAAGGTGAGCTTTATAGTATAGTCAATCGTTGTTTACATCGGTGTTCTGAGTTCTTAAAGTATAATCAGGATTCGATTAAAAGCGATTCGGTTGATTTTCTTGTAGACTGAAAGTGGGGTGAAGATGAAGGCGGTCTTGGATGAGAGTAACGTACATGTTTCGAAGCAGAAGGGTTTTAGTCTGACTAAGGTTGAGGTACCAAGCTTCGTTAGTGACATAGGAAAAGGATTGAAGATCGGTATGGTCAATATGGACGTTGATGAAGATAGTGATTGGGAAATCCATGGAGAGACTGTACCAATCCACTTTGAACGAGTCTCGAAACTTTTGAAATGGGAAGATTTGTTTCCTGAATGGATCGATGAGGAAGAAAAAAACAAAGTACCGTCATGTCCTGAGATACCGATGCCTGACCTTAAAATTTACGGTAAGATGGACATGATAGTGGCAAAACTACCATGCAAGTACCCTGAGGAAGGTTGGAGCAGAGAGGTGTTCAGGCTTCAAGTTCATCTTATAGCTGCAAAATTGGCAATGGAAAAGGGAAAGAGAGATTGGAAGCTGAGTACTAAAGTTTTATTATGGAGTAAGTGTAGGCCGATGATGGAGTTGTTTAGATGCGATGATTTGGTGAGACAAGAAGGTGAATGGTGGTTGTTTGAGCCTGAAGTTGAGAGACTGGAACACAAGATTTCATTGCCTGTTGGTTCTTGCAAGTTGTCTTTGCCTATCTGGTCACGAGGTATGTACGTACATCAAAACATAGTTTAAGTTTCAAAAGATGAAATGGTCAACAACAAAATTATCATAAACAAATTTGGGTTACACAGATATAGACTTACCAACAACTCCCGAGAAAAAAATTGAGTCCTTCATGACGAAGCTAAGTTGGTGATTAGGCTTTGTAGACTCCAAAATTTCTTATTTTGTATTAGTTGGGGATGAAACAATCATCCGGATAATAAGCAGATTGTCCCAACGTTGGATTCGAACAGGTCTGGTTTCTTAACATCATAGAAGTGGAGAACTTAGATTACCATGATCAATATAGATACATATATGAACTTCCCCTCATCTTAACACGGGTGCTAATTTAACATTTATTTCACTTCGCAGGAATTAACGAAGTCAGCAATCTTTCAGAACATCAAAGCACTACAAGGACAGCCAAACGAGAAGCTTATGTCACTGTCCTCCACTCCTCAGAATCCTACGTTTGTGGTGCCATAACCCTTGCACAAAGCCTCCTACGAACAGGAACCAAGCGTGATCTTGTTCTTCTCATCGACAAGTCCATCTCAAGACCTAAACGTGACGCTCTCGTTGCAGCTGGTTGGGAGATCAGACTCATCAAGAGGATTCGGAACCCCAGAGCCCCAAAAAAAGCCTACAACGAGTACAACTACAGCAAGTTCAGGCTGTGGCAGCTCACAGACTATGACAAAATCGTTTTTATAGATTCAGACATCTTGGTCTTACGTAATCTTGATCTGCTTTTCCACTTTCCTCAGATGTCAGCCACAGGCAACGATATGTGGATGTTCAACTCTGGAATCATGATCATTGAGCCCTCAAATTGCACGTTCAAGGCTTTGATGGATGGACTTGACGACGTTGTTTCATACAATGGTGGCGATCAGGGTTTCCTTAATGAAGTTTTTGTTTGGTGGCATAGGTTATCGAGTAGAGTGAACTTTCTAAAGAATTTCTGGTCCAACACTACAGCAGAAGCTACCGTCAAGAACGGATTGATGGGAGCTGACCCTCCAAAACTTTACGCGATACACTATCTGGGGTTAAAGCCTTGGCATTGTTATAGAGATTACGATTGTAACTGGAATAGAGTGGACCACCACGTTTATGCCAGTAATGTAGCTCATGAGAGGTGGTGGAAGTTTCATGACTCCATGGATAAGAAGCTCCAGAAGCTTTGCGTGTTAACAAAGAAAAGGAAGCTTCGATTGGACTTTGACAGAAAGTTAGCAAGAAACATGAGTTTCCGTGACGAACATGGGAAAATAAAAGTCAAAGATCCAAGGCGGAGGCATACGGTTTAATACCCACCGTAAGAAGACTTTTCTTTATTTCACTTTTTGTTCTGTTGATTTTCGTATTTAAATTTTTTAATAGGAAAATACGCATTTTCTTGGAAGAGAAAAACTGTAACCATAACAAGATTTTCCAAATTCATGTAAAATTTATAAGCACAAAGTTCCTTGCGAATTTTGCTAAATTTGATTTCCATATATAATTAGGGTATGCTTAGCTCACAGAAAATAATAAAAATAGGAATTAGATTGAATATAATAAGTAATAAGAATGGAACATAGCTAACAATAAATCTCATTTCTCTAAATTATCAAAGAAATGAAAATAGAAAAATGAAAGTATTATCTGCGTTGATACTAAACATGAGTTTTCATTCTATACCAATACCTTTTTTTCTTTACCCAAATAAGCACCCCCTGAGTTTCTTGAGTAACGAGCACTATTCGGTAAAGTTTATGTTTCTTGGTCTTTTTTTTTTTTTTTTTGTTCATGAGATATCTTAGGAGGGTCCCAACTATAGGAAGGTACTTTTAAACCATCCACATCTAGACTAATCCCCGCTCGAACAGGGTAGGTCCCTTGCAGGAGGTAAAACTCTGATCGCAAGTTTTAAACTGTTGCATACATGAGGGCGATTCGAACCCGCGATCTCAATTAAATCAGAAGAACCTCTTACTAATTCACTTGCGTCCTGGGTTATTCTTGGTCATTAATTATCATCAAAGAAAGTGATAATTTAATGATGGGGTCCAACGAACAGTGAAGGGAAAAAAGTTTGGTTGGGCAAATCTTGTTTAGGTGTACCCATCCAACCTGACTCATTTGGAAATCCCCAATGCTTAACGAAAATCAACAAGTTATCTGATAAGCCAAGAGAAACACATTATAAAACTGTGTCGTTTGGGGGAGTGGTATAATGGTCACGTGATTTCTTTCTATTTTAATAAATTCACATTTCATTTATTTTATTCACATGAAACGTGGCCGAGACCAAGTGGCGGCGGCGGCTCACATTTAACGGACATATCACAAAAATAGACAAGCCCACTTCCCCTTCATTGGGGGCTCACTGTCCATTTCAGTTTTTTACCGTTTTGTCTGTACAAACCAAAGGCTATTTCAGTATTTTCATTATATTTGAAAATTTTTATTATCCAAAAATAGAAATAAAATATTTTTTAAAAAAAACAAATTCTCTAGTAGAAAGAGAAAGGAGAACCATAAAAAATTATAAATTCCTAATTATAATTATAATTATTGCTTTCTAAAAAGGGATAGAATTAAATAATTTCCACCTCCATATAAAGTTTTATTTTAAGCCGAAAAGAAAAAAAGTGAATCCAAAGTGAGGCGGAGGTGAAAACTAAGAGCGGTAGGGAAGGCACGAGGTAAGGCTCTGCTCTGCTGCAGTGCAGTCCATGCACGTGTTCCCTCCCTCTCTCTCTATTTTTCTCTATTCCTATTTTTAGTTCAAGTCTAAATTTTTAATTTATTCATATCCATTCCCAATTTTTGTTTTTGTTCTCTCAATTTCGCCACCCTTTTGCTTTTCAAATTCTCTTTCGTTTTCTGGAATCTCCTGGTAACCTTTCTCTCTGTCCAGTTCTCTTTCTTTTGGCCTTCTGAGACTTGGAGAAGTTCTTTATTCTTTTCATTGTTGAGATTTTGATTGGTTGGTCCTGTTTTTAATTTGCAGCTTTCTTGTAGTTTGAAATTCCAGTTCTGGTGTGGGAGCTGGATAGATAAATAGAAAGTAGGTTGACTTGTTTAATGTGTAAGTTGTTTTTGTAGTTTTTTTTTTCCTAATTGAATCTCAGTTAAATTTTGTTCAGTTCCTTATAGTTTAACGTTATCTGTTTGTGTTCAAGTGTGCTTATAGGTTTATACAAGTTGCTTGACTCAATTTTCCCAATTATCCGTCTTTTTCCTTCGTTTTTAATTCCAAATTATCGTTGTCATTGAATCCTTTGAACTATTCTAGCTGTGGGTTCTTTTTTATCTTTTCCTTTTGAATATCAAGGAATTAAATTCGGATTGGGGAAATTTGTGAAATGTAACAAGGATCTTGAATTGAAGAAAAAAGTGATGATAAGGGTAGAACAGTGGAAGATGGCATAGATTCTTGGTCCTCTGTCGTTGAAATTAGAAGCTTACATGCTATAATGTTTCTGCTTTCAATTTCTGGGTTTCATGTGGTAACATAATTGGGACATGAAATATCCATGCATTTAGCTGATAACATGTTCTCTAATCCTTAGTAATGCCTAGGTAGAGAAATGTTGTGGTAAATTATCATTTCATGTGGGCCTGTGATCTTGCTGTTTAACTTGTTTCTGATACTACTTATTCTGGTTCTGATTGTTATTGTTGTTTATTGTTTTTTTTTTTTTTTGCATTTCAGGCGCCATTGAGCTAGCCTTATTACTGTTTTCTTCTAATGGAGGATGCGAAAAATACTGAGGCCATACCTCCGCTAGAGTCTACCTCATCCTCTGTACATGATGATCATTCTCTCAGTAAAGCTTCAGCAAGCCCTATCACTAATGGAAATGCAGAATTGGATAGTCTTTTGTCCATGAACGATTATTCTGAATCTCTGGCTGTTCAAGGCTCTTCTCAGAACATGGTTGTAGGCAAAGATGATGTGCTTACAGCGGAAACTTTGGACCACCACGATACTCTTTCACCATGTAATTTAATTTCATCTTCCACAGGTGATGAAATAGAGAAAGGCCAAATCTTTCCAACAAATAACCCCTTTTTGACTCCCGTGGCTGATGTGGTAGATCAAGTTCAATGTTTTCCTCCAGACAACTTAATTTCAAATTTAACACTTGATGAAGAAGAAAAAGGTCAAACTCTTCCTATGAGTGATGAAGCAGAGAAAGGCCGTCAAAGTCAAATAAATGCAGACCCAAAATCTGAAGCAGTACTTATTTTATCTGATAGAGTAGAGCCTGATTATCCCATGCAAGGTATAAAAATATCCTCGAATGGAGTACATGACGAGGGTAAAACTGAGGCCACACAAAGCTTCTCTCACGAACGTCAATTTCAAGCAGAGACTGATGCGTTACCCTTGTCCTCTGATATGCAACAGTCTCAGGATTCCTCTTCAATTGCCAACCTCTCTGTTCATAGCGGTGATGCCATACCAGCTGATTCCTATCCCAAGGTAAGAGTGCAAGGTGCAGAGCGCACTTTACCCCCTTTAAAGGTCAGGGTGGATCCAGATGAATTTTCACCACCACATGCCAAAGTTGATAGTCCAATTTCTGAAACACTTACTTCTGTTGATTCTCCTAGTAAGTTGGGTGAGATGAGTAGAGGTCTTATTGATACAGCTGCACCTTTCGAATCTGTTAAAGAAGCTGTTTCCAAGTTTGGGGGAATTGTTGATTGGAAGGCCCATAAAATTGAAACTGTAGAGGTACAGAAGATATTAAGTTTTCATTAAGCATTGCAATCCTATTTCATTTTTCTTGACTAAAGTGACCACAATTTCATTGACCAATAAGCAATTGTTTTGACAAGAAGCATGGCCCGACTTCTGTAGTTCATTCGTTTCCATAAGATTGTGTGAGAATGCTGCTTTTCTTGGCTTGTTTTGGTGTGGGATGAAAAATGTGTTAATACTTCATATTTAGAAGTCTACAGCGACAATTATATTGGTTATAGCAGTGGGTGAAGGAATTGAATTACTGTGTCCTGTCATTGGTGCATTTACTCTCATACCTCTAACAGTTTGTTTTCATGGTGTTGCCTTGCACCTTTGTATATCCTTGAACTGCAGTTTTAGAGAGCTGGGGTATTGGGTTCAGGACCTAAGCATTGATCTATTGTAACTAAAGATGCTGTAATGATTTTCTTGTTAATGGTGTTGGACCATCTACTGTTTCAGGAGAGCGCGAGATTCTTTATTTATCTGAACTTTTGAAGCAACTTGTTTTCAAGACATTCTTGGGATTAATGGTTGTAATTTCAAGAAAAAGTAATATCTGCTGTTGAATCATTTTCATATTTTCTGTTACTCTTTAATTGTTTTTTATTTTTGCTTTCCTCCATGAACTAAAACAAGGAGCAAAGTTATGCCTTTTGGGTAATTTCTTATTCAAGTGCAATTTTGCTACATATTTGCCCCATGTTTTTTCAAGTGTAGAAGGTTTTTTTCTTCCTTTTAACATGAGTGGATATGTAATTTCTCCTTACCTGATCTACTCTCGGAATTGCTTGATTGTCACCCATCTGTAGTGTAACGTGACCTTTGTGTTTCTTACTTTACAGAGGAAGAAGCTTATAGAACAAGAACTAGATAAATTGCAGGAGGAGATGCCTGACTATAGGAAACGATCAGAGGCTGCAGAAGAGGAAAAAGTAAAGGTCCTTAAGGAGCTAGATAGCACCAAGAGACTTATTGAAGAGCTAAAGCTCAACCTAGAGAGAGCAAAAACTGAAGAGCATCAAGCAAAACAAGATTCTGAACTTGCCCAGCTCAGAGTGGAAGAGCTTGAACAAGGGATTGCTGATGAGGCTAGTGTTGCAGCCAAGGCACAGCTTGAGGTTGCCAAAGCTAGACTTTCAACTGCTGTTTCAGAGCTGAAGTCTGTTAATGAAGAGTTGGAAGCACTGCGCAAGGAATATGCTTCTTTAATCACTGAGAAAGAGGAAGCTGTAAGAAAGGCTGAAGAGGCAGTGTCTGCATCCAAGGATGTTGAGAAGACGGTGGAGGAACTTACCATTGAACTGATTGCTACCAAGGAATCCTTAGAGTCTGCACATGCTGCACATCTAGAGGCAGAGGAACAAAGAATAGGAGCAGCTATGGCGAGGGATCAGGACCTACTATATTGGGAGAAACAGTTAAAGCAGGCAGAAGAAGAGCTAGAGAAACTTAACCAGCAAATTCTTGTATCAAAAGATCTTAAATCAAAATTAGACACTGCTTCATCCTTTCTATCTGATCTGAAAGCTGAATTAGCAGCTTATATGGAGTCCAAGTTAAACGAGGAAACTGACGAAGAAAGAAAGACAAAATTTAAGCAAGATGAACTGGAGAAACAAAATCATACGGACATTCAAGCTGCCATTGCTTCAGCAAAGAAGGAACTAGAAGAAGTTAAGCTCAACATTGAGAAAGCAACCACTGAAGTGAGTATCTTGAAAGTGGCTGCCACATCATTGCAGTCAGAGCTTGAAAATGAAAAATCTTCTCTTGTCGCCATTAAGCAGAGAGAAGGAATGGCATCAGTTGCAGTTGCTTCAATTGAAGCTGAGATTGAGAAAACTAGGTCTGAAATTGCTCTTGCCCAAATGAAGGAGAAAGAAGCCAGAGAGAAAATATCTGAGCTACCCAAGCAACTGCAGCAAGCAGCACAAGCTGCTGATGAGGCCAGGGTACTTGCGCAAATGGCTCAAGAAGAGCTGCGCAAAGCAAAGGAAGAAGCTGAACAAGCAAAGGCAGGGGTTAATACAATCGAAAGCAGGCTACTTGCAACCCAAAAGGAAATAGAGGCAGCTAAGGCTTCTGAAAATTTAGCTATAGCAGCTATTAAAGCCTTGCAAGAGAGTGAATCAGCTCAAAAAGCTAATGATAAAAGTTCAGCTCCTGGAATAACAGTGTCACTAGAAGAGTACTATGAGCTCAGCAAGCGTACCCATGATGCAGAGGAGCGGGCCAACATGAGGGTAGCTGCTGCTATTGCTCAAATTGAGGCAGCAAAGGATTCTGAGTCCAAAACGATGGAGAGGCTGGAAGAAGTGAACCGAGAAATGGCAGCAAGAAAGGAATCATTAAGAGCTGCAATGGACAAGGCTGAAAAGGCCAAGGAAGGGAAACTGGGTGTAGAACAAGAGTTGAGAACATGGAGGGCTGAACATGAGCAACGAAGGAAGGTTGGTGAATCAGTTCAAGGAGTTGCAAATCAAAGGCCAAGCTTTGAGGATGGAAAGGGAGAGCCGACTCAGAATGCATTGACCCAACATTCAACAAGCTCAAAAGCATACGAACATGGAAGTGACGCTGTAGTTGAGGCAGCGCCTGAAGTGAAGGGTCACAAGAAGAAGAAGAAACTATTCTTCCCTCGGTTTTTCATGTTTCTGGGAAGGAAGAAGGCACACAAGTCTGGTTGACTCGGGGAAAACAAACCAGAGTGAGCTGCCTTTCATTGTGGTGAATTTCGTATTTCCCCATACTCTCACATTGCTGGAAACGAGCAGAGGTGTGTTATTAGTTGAATGTAAATGTTGGTGATTATTTTATGTATCATAAATTGATAAGATTATAGGTTTGGTCGCTGAGAGGATTTGCAAACAATCTGATGTAAAGATGCCTTCTGGTTGGGGAATGCTATGATGAGTTGGTTGTGGCAAGATGAACATTGTAAAGGGTTACTAAATATTTTCTTCCATTCTATATATTTGACTTTTACGAGCCAAGGAAGATTGGTGAAATTGAACTTTAGAGTCTTAAACAGTACAGCAGAGAACTTAAAAGGAGTCATCACGCCAACAACTAAATTGACAACAGTCTAAAGTACAGTTTAGATTCCTTAACAAAACATTGGGAACTTCAATGGTCTAACATTCAGCGAGTCACTGCCTGCTGGATATACTGAAGGAGCTGACTTTCATAGGGGTGGCGATCACCAGAGGTGCCTCAGGGGAATCACTGACAGAAAACTTGTCATGCATGAAACGACTGTCAACTATTGAGTCATCTCTAAGGACTATCTTATAGCAATAGCAACTTTTTAGACCCTCTTGATTACGATAGCACTCGTGAGAACCGTTCTTCACCTGCTGGAAGTTCCATATGACACTAAATTTGCCCACTGTTGCAACCAAATGGCGCTCCTGCTTCCCATTCTCAGTGACCTAAGTAATTGTGACATGCAGATAAAGTTTCTGATCCTCATAGTTACGGAAAAATTCAGAAAACTAACACCAGAAAAGAATGAACAAATTTTATTCTGCAGATTTTGGATAGAAGGTGAGCTCAATAGCAATATATTAATGAAGATTCAAAAATGAATTGCAATAGATTTGAGAAAAGGTATTACTTCAACTACTACAGACTCCATAGGCATGCCACACTGGCACTATAGTAGATATAAACCATTAATCTCACATTCAAGTAGCAAATAAAACAACATAACTGGTACTTACTTGTTTGTCATTCAAAGAACTGTGCCCAAAAAACAAATCTGGGATGTGAACGATCCCTTACTGATTCAAAACAGTTTAAGATAGGTTCATATGTAAAAAACTGTTTAATGTGAACTCACCAGCAAAGTGGTTCCTAACTTGATATGAAAACTATCTCAATTGAAAGTCCAAGAGCCTCATAAAAAGCTAGAAAACTACCCATAAAACCTTTTACCTTAGACATGCACCTGCATATAAACCCAAAAACTGAAGATTTTAATACTTATTACATGTACCAAAGGGGCACAAAAATAACTTTTTGGTTCAACAATAACCAACACAGAGATCACATATTAAGAATTTGAGAGAGGTCTTAAGTTCTAGGATTATGAGATGAAACAGTTTACGTATTGACAATAACATAGGAAATAAAGAATTATGTAAGATTACTCTCATCAATGACTTCCAAGTAAATGGCCACGAAGCTATAAATGCACCGCCCAAGTATTTCGAGAAGAAATATGGACAGGTTAAAGAATCAGTATATGCAACTCATCCAACAAAAAGTTAATGTATGCTTACCCAAGAAAACTGAGCATTACGAAATTTGTTATCAACTCCAGCAGAATGCGCATCTAGTGGCATTAGTTTCAACAATCTTGGGGCTGCAATCCTATTCCCCATCCGACCGTTGAAACCGGTCTTTGTCTTGCCATCTTTGCCTGTGAAAAGAGTACAAATTAGGATCAGGTAAGTATCAGTCGTACCCAGAATCCACTTCCCATCAAATGTAACATCAACGTGAGTGATTGGTGATCCCAGCCCAGGGAAAGCCGTCTTTGCCTGCCTCATGGAATTACTTGAGTACAGACGAATCTTTCCGTCAAGAGATCCAACAACAATTGATCCATCACCAGTGGTTGCAAAGCACTGAAAATTAGTCCCTCTGGAGAACTGATGCCCTTGAGCCCAATTCAGAACAGGGCCATCAGATTTTGCAAGATTCTGAACAATCCCATTCCGGTCACGCATGTCCCACCTACACAGCCTATTATCATCCAATCCCAAGAACGTCGATCCAGAGGGATCCAACTGGGCTCCCTTGCTATCATTCGCAATATCCCTCATCGTAATGTCAGTTCCATCCTTGGCAAACTTCCACTCTGAAACAATCTTGCCAGTCTCAATATCAAGCTGATGTAATCCAGTAGTATGTGGTTTCCCTTCATTCAATGGACTCATAAGCAACATATTAGTCTCAGCTCGCATAAGAAGCGCCTTTTTCGGAGTGGAATGCACCAAACTGGAACGATTGCGATGATCCTCACTTCCGTAGTTAACATAAACACCTTTCCCATGAATTCCATGGCTGAAATTCTTGACAACCTGAATCCCAGAATCACCCACCAAGAAACTGTTATCCAATGCACCCAAGGCCAAGCTTTGAATCCCTCCATTGGCCGCCTCTTCAAACTCCTCTCTCAAATCTTGATTTGCCCTCACTGGAGTAGCTGATTGAGGGCTTTTCAACAAAGCATCATCTGCATCCTCCCACATAGAATCATCGGCTTCTTCGGGATTAGCCCACCCAATAAAATCTTTTCCATAAATCTTAACCTTGTTTGCTTCATTGAACTCAAACCCATAAGTATTCTCAAACAAAAAATCGTTATACTTACTCACAAAAGTTCTATACTCCTCATCGTTAAAGAACTTCATAGCCCAAACACCTTGTGCAACAAAATCAACACGACGCTGCTCCTTAAACGTTTTCAATTGCAACTCAACAGAAACTTTAGCCCTAACTTTATTGCTAACCTTCAAGACCCACCAAGATTCTCCTTCAGATTCCGACTCCGACTCTTCATCCTCGTCGTCCTCTTGACTTTGACCGCCGATCTTCGACGTCTTCACAAAGGAGTAAGAAGCGAGCTTCTCAGAGGTGACCCATTTGGCTTTCGGGGTGTTCCCTCCAATGTGAAGATAGAGCTTAACTGCATTTCTCAGGTTAGGGGTTTGTTGTACCGTTGCAGTGGATGGGTATTTCAATTTGAGCGCTTTGAGCCTAGCTTCGACTTCGTCCAATGAAGAAGGGGTTTTGGATCTTCGTTCGGAGGCTGACCCTCTCTCTGGAGTTTCGTCGCTTGCCTCCTGGTAGCTGTCTTCTTCTTCTTCTTCTTCAGTTCCATGTTCGTGCTCTGAGTCAGAGTCCGATAGCTCCAGATCTTCACGACTGTGAGCGCCTCCCATTTTCCCCTTCTCTTATTCTAGTCTCTGCTTCGTGGGATTCCGGAGAAAGTAAGATTCGGGAAGCGAGAAAAATCAGATCGATAAGCGCCAAAGTTCGAAATTTGAAATTTGGAGTTTTGGTTACTTTCTTCTCGAGGGTTTGGAGTGAAACAAAGAAAGTGCGGTGAGTGAAAGGCAGATTACCGGCTAATAACGGTTATTAATGATCTAAGCTTAGCGTTTTCGTCCCTGATTTGATTTAACTGAATTTTAATTTTAATTTAATTTTTTTAAAAAATTTAAAATTTTATATAAATATTGAATTTATATTATAAACATGTTAATTTTGGTCAGTCCAGTTCGACCTAGTTTTCGGCCCGAGTTGACCGGGCTATGAATGAGCTACAAGTTAAAATTGATCGGCTTGATCAGGCCACATACAAGGTCAGGCCGGGCCGTAGTCGTAAGCGAGATTGGGCCGCCAACTTATAGCCCGACCATAACTTCAAAAACAAGTTATTTCTACCACGAGTTCAATACTTGAAATGACTTAACTTGCCACAATCTGCTATGCTTTCCCGTAAGATGGATATTTGTTTCCATTGAATGTACTTTATTATACTTTTGGATTCCTTTCATCTAATGTAGATGAAGTCACTTGTATTTGGCTAACTCCTGAACACCCATCACCTCCAGTGTCTCTCATCATCTCCCTAACTCTCACAACATCGTCCCATTTCTCTGTGACTGCATAAAGGTTTGACATTAATACATAAACACCACCATTTTTGTGATCCAACAAATACAGTTTCTTGGCCAAGCACTCCCCAAGTTTGACCTCTTGGTGGATGCAACAGGCACTAAGCAAAGCACCCCACACAGCAGAATCTGGTTCGGTCTCCATGTTTCTGATAAAAGTTATGGCTTCCTTGAACAAACTCGCACGGCCTAGGAGACCAACCACGCATGCACAGTGTTGCAGGCTGGGTGAAATACCAAATTCTTGTGTCATGATCTGGAAATACCTTCTGCCTTCATCAACAAGACCGGCATGGGTACAAGCAGCTAGAATTCCCAAGAAAGTGATATCATCAGGCTGCAGACCTTGATCTCGCATGGCAGAGTAACAACTCAGAGCTTTGTGTTCAAAGCCATACCAACTATAGCCTGAAAGCATTGTATTCCACGTAGCTAGACATGGTTTCTGGATGCTCTTGAACACTCTTTCTGCGTGCACTATACTTCCACAGTTAGCATACATGTCTACAAGAGCAGTTCCAACAAAATCTTCGATTCCCATATTGCTTCTTAGAATATAACTGTGAAGTTTCTCTCCAAACTGCAAGTTCCCTAGTTGGGAACAAGTGCACAGTAAACTAGCAACAGTGATGTTATCTGGATTGTGTCCAGACATTTTCATCTGACAAAATACCTGCAGAGCATCACTCGCCCTTCCAGCTTGTACACAACCAGATATCACTGAGTTCCAACTGATCAATGGCTTCTCAGGCATCAGAGAAAACAGAGAGAATACAGCTTCCAAGTCTTTAAAACTCGCATACATGCTTATTAGCCCATTTGTGACCAGAGTATAGATGTCCAACCCACTCCTTAACGCATAACCATGGAAACAATGTCCAAAGTCCAAGTAAATAGGATCTCTGATCCCATGAAAGATGCTAACCATAGCAACAGAATCCAGTTTCATATCCATCTGCTGAATTCGAGCAAAACACTCTGCCACCATATTCATTTTCCCGGTCTCAGCATAGCTTGAAAGGATCGCAGTCAGAGAAACCAAATTTTCTTGTGGCATGGACCAGTAAAGTTGTTCTGCTGGCTTCGTATTACCACATTTAGCGTATGCACAAATCAATGAAGTAACTACAGAATCATCATTGACAAGTCCAGTTTTGATTGTAAAACAATGGATAAGCTCCGGAATTGCGTTCGCGGAATGAAGACACATTATGGTAATAGGATTCACTTCCACAGATTCCTGAATCATTCGTTTGAACATGAGCATTGCCTCATGAAAGCAACCGTTATGGTTATATGCCCCAACCATGGTATTCCAAGAAACTATACTTTTCTCCACCATGTCTTCTTCAAACAAAAGTTCAGCCTCTTCCAAGTTCCCAGATTTAGCATACATCGAAGTGAGTGCATTTCTCACTCGAGAATCCAAATCAAGGCCTCTCTTAATTCCCAATCCATGAATAGACTTCCCTTGAAACACCAAATCCGGCCACCCACAAGCTGGAACCAGACCAACCAACGTAGTATGACAAGGACAAAAACCCTCTCTAAGCATTTGAACAAAAAGCTCCAACGCGTCAAAACTATACCCATTTCGTGAAAAACCATTGACCAAGACATTCCAAGAAACAACATCTCTGTCGAGCATACAATCAAAAACCTTGCATGCACTCTCAATACACACTAATTTCATATACAAATCAAGGAGCGCGGTATTCACATAGACAAACTGGTTAAGACCCGATTTTACGAGGTGGGTTTGGATTTGATTGACCTCTACTGTCGCATTTGACAATGGAGAAGAAACAGAGGATTTAAGAAGTAGAGAAAAAGTACGGTCGTTTGGTTTCAAGTGGGATCGCAATAATAGGCGGAGAAAAGCTAACGACGACTTGGGGTTTCTTGTTTCGATTTGGGATTTGATTAGAGAGTGAAAATGAGAGAGACTTGACTTCGACTGTACACATACAGAGGCAGAAAAGCCCATGCTACGATACTATTGGTTCTTTGACCATTTGATTACAGCAACTATACGGCTATTTCGGGGCAATAGTAGTTGTCTTGCTGTCTGCCGCAGACTCTGTTAGAATTAGAATCTTAAATGAATCAAAACTTCAAAAGACACCTAAAATGTCAGCAAAGACACTGTACCATGTTTACGCGTACAGGTAAGTCCTGAGTCTCGGGAATCACGGTCTGAATTATGAGTCGAGTTCATTAGTTCTTGACTTGGACTTCAGGAAACAGACATTTTCTACCCCAAAATATACTAAAAATCTCCTTCATTCTTGAAGTCAAGAACAGGGGAAATACATCAGAAATGATTCAAAAAAGGGAATCTAGAGTTCCACTTTTATTTTACTAGGCATTGTGTAATTTTCAAACTTTGTTCCATACGGCATACTGATTCCCGGAAGCAGCAACCCGGAAGTTTGATGGGATAAGATTACCTAGATCCAACTTGGGTCCAATCTTTACAATGATGTTGTCGTTAATTGCTGCTACATATAGGTCAGCATCAGAGGCCAAAATTTTTACTTTACTTGTCGAGCTGATTTGGTAAGTCTTCCTGATCGATGCTAGCTTCCCAATCTGTTCCTTCAGTCCCCAATCAAAGAAGTGATCATAGAACTGCGTGACAAAGAAAAAGAAAAAACACATTAGGTTACAGATTCAGGTGTTAAAAGGAAATGGGGAAGGAGCAGAAACTTACTATGGAGGGAGTCCCTGGATGGGTTAGAATGTAAGCGTATCCTTGCATGACTTTATCTGATGGAAATGGCCACATTTTCTGAGTAGAGCCAGTGTCATGATTGTCAATGAAAGTCACAGCATTATGTGGCAACAGACCTATAAGTCCAGGTGGGTTTCCATTCGAATCCTTCAACCTCCACAACTCTCCTTGCACAGCAGCTTGAAGAATCCCTTTTGTTGTGAAATCAAAAGCTGTGACTGAACCGCCAGCAGCTTGAATCCAATCTCTTAGTGCACCACGATGCGAATCCTGATTAGAGTCAGGCTTACCATCTTGTCCATAAGCAAGAGAATCCCATTTTTCTGCAACTGCAAAATCTGGTGAAGTGTTCTCCATATATATCTTGGTTATACTAGGAGCATACCCCTTCACAAAATCGAATCGCCATCCGCTGAACCCAATTTCAGATTTTAGCCAATTCATCCAATCTGACAACTCTTTCTGAACTGTTGGATTGAGATGGTCAATGTCAGGGGCAGGTTTAAAATCCTCTCCCGTGTCAGGATTTCCTTGGCCATTAGAGTAGTCAGTGTCTGTGCTGCAAATGAACGAGGGACCCCAATCAAGACGATTATCTGGAGTTCCACCTTCAAATATGGACCATATTCCTCTATCATCTTTCCTCTCAGCAGTTCTATGGTTAATAACAATATCGGCTACGGCTTTAATTCCTCTTTGATGCAAAGAATCAATCAAGGACTTGAGTTCCACTTGGGATCCATACTTGGACGAGTCAAGATCATATAGACGGCCTGGCAAATATCCTGACAGATATTGAAAAAAACAGCACTAGTTGAACTCATCTTATCGTCATATATCCCTCCGTTCCAAGCTTCCTCCCATTAAAAAAGGGTTCTCAAACTTGAAGCATCTTTCAATGGAAACACGAAACATGTCACAGAAATTAAACAAATGAACTTGGTTTGAAAGTACCCTGAGGTGCAGCTGATTGAGAAGATGGAGGGAGCCAAACATGAGTAATTCCAGCATTAGCCAAGTCAGGAACGGAGTTTTTCAGGAAATTGTACCATCCGCCTGCTTTGTTACATGACTCCCAGTTGAATCCCTGATACATACCACGAAAAGAAAAAAAGATTACGTAAACTTGGCAACATAGGTGTCTGTATATGTGCAGTTTCCAGAGGACTAACTTTTGCATTTCATACCTGAAACAACAATTGACAATATGTGAACAGAGGCAAGAAGGAGAGGAACAGGAGAGAAAGGAAACAGAAAGAAGCGTAACAATTCATTGCCAATAATTTCTGCTATGCACTGGGATGGTGTGTGGTACACTTGTCTATTTATAATGGGACGTTTTCTTTTTTGATATTCATGGAAATAATTTTTTGTTATGGATGACGAGAGAAACTTGGTATGTTCCGTAAAATTCTTGGTTTCATCGTATCATTGCATTCGTAGAATGGAATCTCCTTTTTTCCTTAATTCTGCTTTTCCCCCTTCAAATATGAGATAAGAGGAAAGAAAAATCAAATCTTTTTACTCAAATTTGATAAAGACCTTAATCTGGAGGAATAATTTGCGTTTTCATGCAGACTGTTCCAGGAAATGACAATGCAAATCGTTACTTCGCTACATTTGGTTGGATGTCGTGAGCTACTAGTTGTTCCTTATGTCATCCTCCATTATTCACGCAAAACAAACTGTACAAGGGAAAACATGAGAAGAGAAACTAACGTGCAAGGAAGGTCCTTGACAAATTGCATGAACACTAAGGTAAACACAAATTTTACCACATTGAAGGCTTTGTCTACAGGTTACGGGGTCTGGTTAAACAGTACGTTCTGTTGCCTCTCCAGATTAACTTGGTCAACTAACAAGAAGTACGACATATTGATCTGGGGGATTAATTTACTTCCCATTCCCAAGCAGTTATGTTACAAATCGCACGACTGCAGAGTCAAGTGGTAAATAGCAATCTGGAAATATAGTGGGGTGATGATAAGGTATCAATTTCCTGCTCAAAACTACAATAACAGGGCAATGCAAGTACAAGAGCAGTGAAACCCCACTTCATGTCGAGTCACTGAGTTGGAAGTACGAATAGATGTCCAGTTAAGTGGGAGCCAAACAAGAAAAAGAATGAAATTCAAGAAATCAGAGCATATAACTTGATTAGAAGGAAACCATGAACGTTCATCTTTATAATTTGAATTATTTTGAAAAAGAAGACATCCTTAAACCTCGTCACATACTAACATGATATAACATAAAGAACTTTCGTGCACCTATCAACAACAACAGGCGTTGGACAGGTTTCAAATATTCTCTACTCCCTCCCTATTACAATCCCAGAATTTCATGTTAAAACGGACCCAAGCTAACATAACAGCTCACAGCTTTGCAGGTTTTGGAAAAATGTCAGGAGTGAACTTCTGTGCAGCACTCAGGCTACCCTTAATCTTCAAGGCACCCCTGCAAATCCAAACCATTACAAGTAAATCATTTACCAAACAGGTTGAAGTAGAATGAAATGACACCAAACAGCCAAAATTCATACCTCATGAATGCTATCTGAGGATTTAGCTGACCATTAGCTAGCTTGAAGAAATCATCATCCTTTAAAGAAAAGGTAGCGTCAGGCTTTCCTCCTTCGTATGGCCCTGGGTTCATAGCAATTGAACAATCAATTACTGTCTTAGAGCTGCCAGAAAAAACACTGAAACAGAAGCAAATGATGGAATCCCTTGCAATCTTTCAGTGAACCCGCCAGAACTTCAAATAATCAACACTAAAATATTGAATTAAACATAAAAAAATACGGATTTTATATATAATTCTCATCTCTATGGTTCAGAACTCCGTAAAGTCCACATTGGGATTGAAGACATGAGCTGACAACTATAAGAGATTCAAAATAATTTCTGTAATGCAGTTACGTAACAACAGTCAAAATAGGAAAAGAAAAATCAAATCTTGGAAATTCCTAACCTTTGGTAACCTCTCCTTTCTTAAGATCAACAGTATAAATCACTTCATTGACCCCGATTTTCTGCGCCACCGACAACAACAACTCAATAATATCAACCAAACCCAGCAAGCCAAAACCGGTAAAAGAAAAAAAAAACGAAAACAAAAGCCAGGACACGGCACCTTAGGGGCGATATTGAACTGGTAAACAAGATTGACCTTCTTCTTGATCTCGGCACCCTCGTCGGTCTCGAGGAACCTCTTCAAGAGCTCGATGATGGAGTCAGACTTAAGCTCAGTGCCCATTGCAACACAGATTGGCGATAGCGTTTCGCTTCTTGTCTACTTAACGACAGAGGAGGGGGTTGTGTTGGTGAGGGACTTTAATGGCTGTTTTATGAAGGCAGTTGAATAATTGGTACCGAAGCAACTATAGGATAACATAGGATTGGGATTCGTAATTTCGTACTGTTTATATTAAAAATGAAAAGCCCTAAAAGATCATATTATTTAAAGCGACCACATCACACGCTTATCAATGTTTTCTATTCTTGACTTGCAGACATTTGTGAGTTGTCATTTTAATATTATGTGCGATTTATTATTTTAGATTTTTTTGTTTTAATGGATTCGATTAATTCATTAGACTGTATCCAACCGTTACACTAAAATTTTATATCAAATTAAGTGTAAAAAAAAATATTTTAAACAAATTTATATTAAATTTAGTATTACTTTAACCATTCTACATCAAAGCTAGTGTAAAATAAAAAATTCTAAGAATTTTTTAACACTAAATTTGATGTTATTATGGCCATTTTATATCAAATTTTTTTAAAGAATATACCATAATAATTTAGTTATTAACTAAATTTATTTATAATTATACAATAATTTTTATTTATTTATTTATAAAAATTAAAATAAAATTATTATTCTTAATTAATTATAATTGTTGTAATTTTAGTTTGATTGTAATCTATTATAATTGTAATTTATTTTAATCTGGTTGCAATTTCAAATATTTTTGTTGAGTTTAATGTTTTAAATCAATGTTGTGGTTTAAATTTATGTACCTTTTATTTCAAATTTACTTTTTATTCTTAACATATTTTATTAATAAATTTATAACATTTATAAATAAAAATGATAAATAAATATTAAAAATAATTTTAAAATTATATTTCAATATTAGTGTCATTTTAAATATTTCAATGAAATTTTTATAATAATATATTTTGTGCAAAGTAATATATAATTTAAAATTAATTACTTAATAAATTATGTAAATAAATCAAATCGTAAAAATATCAAATTTGGTGTGCTAGTCGGAGATGGCCTTAGGCATTAAAATAATTTAGTGGTCCGAGACACGTTTCTTTATAATCAATTTTTAAAATTAAAAAATAAGGGATATATCCTATATTTATTTTGATAATTATTGGTTTCAATCCTAACAGCTGTCTTACACTTACCAAATACCAAAATACCAACTGCTTAACTGCATTGATAGACATCATACGGTATCGTCTGTGAACACAACAGATCCCTTGTACACGAAACTTTGATACTAAAATTTGTACATCGCAAGTCGTGGAGATTGTAAATGAAAGAGAAGATTCATGGTGTTGTAAGACTTGATCCCCTTTCTTCGGTACGAAGAACGTGGGCTTGCATGACAGCAGTGTGACAAAGAAAAGAATCCTACAGGCGTGAAACAGATCAGGAAGGTTTCGTGGTAAAAACAAGTTACAAATCGGGTATTAATTAATAAAACAACCTTATTTTGACATACATAATTAGATGGGAACTAACCACGAAGTGTAGCGAGGCGTAACTCAACTCGTTTCTTAGCTACGTAGTGGGGAGTTCGATCCCCTGCTTATAAGAATGGAGCGCATCTCGTAATCAACCATTTATTGTTTACTATAAGCTTCCATGATGAAGGGATTAGTCTCCGGCTCTCCGCATAGAGACATCCTGATTGCACAAAAAAAAAAAAAAAGATGAAAATTTTTAACTCGAATCAAATTGATCTATTAATTTCATATTTTATCGATTTGGATTAAACTGTTTTTTCCTATAAAGTGAAATGCTGGCATATAGTCATAACTTAATAGTAATGGAGATGATGATGTTTTATTAGATGTGTAATATTATTAGAAAAATAAGGTCAAGTATGTAACAACGAGAAATAAATTAAAGGTAATTAATATTAATAAAAATTTAATAAAAATAGGACTTGGGTAATTTAGATAAGTTAAGATCAGATTTCCTAAAGCTTTAATGAAAAGATATCGCAGAATTGTACTTAAGAATTACAAGTGAAGAAAAAGAAGGCGTAAAAGTAACTCGATAGGGGGAAGGGGAGGTATTGAAACCTATCAAAGATGTGACCCTTAATAAAAAAACTTTAGCGTACTATAATATAAGTAAAGGATCTCACATAAAAAGGTACATTTTTTGTCATATGTTTCACATTTAGGTAATAATTTTAATGTGTAATTATTTCATTCGGCTATTTAGCTTAAGTATTTTCGTACTTAACCTAAACATTTTCTTGTAATAGTGTGTTGATTTTATTTATTTGTTTTTTGTTTATGTATTTATTTACTTATTTTTATTCTTTATTCTTTACTTTATTACGTATTTA
>JANVCQ010000002.1:2620786-2648729 GCA_025531925.1 Erythroxylum plowmanianum
TATTACGTGTCCCTACTTAATTATTGCCTCTCTTCGTCGTACACTTGTGGGCTTGCATGGCAACCACATATCCTAACCTACATGGGCACTCTTGTCATCAGGAAAGTAGAAAATGGAAAGCATATTATTTCTGATTATAGTATAAAACATGTCTTTTGCTTATAGTCTATACATAAAATAACAATAAGCGCATACCCCACTATTTCAGAATTCAAAGGTCCATAAATTATTACTTTTAAGTTAAAGCTTTTGGATGACGATAGCATAATTTGTACCCATTGACTTCAAACAACACATAAAACATTTCGATATACCAATTTCATAGTTTTAAATAATTTTACATAATATCTTTTGATATACCAACTTCAGAATTTTAAAATTGAGCTGAATAATAAGATGTATGGTTCCTCTCTGTAGTGTCTTTACATGCACAACTTAATGCATCGAAAGACTCCAAATGAGGACAGCCCCAGTAAGTTGAAAAACAAAACAATAAGCTCTCAGGTGTGGTCCAGAAATGGACATTTCTAGGAACTAAGGTCGAGGATTGAGCTTTTGAAACATGTCTAAGACAAAATAAATAATGTATGAAAGACGAGGTGAGCTCAAGCGGGCCATTGTTAGAGAATTAGAGAACATGTATATATAATAAATAACTTCTAGCTCTCTCTTGATTCACAACGAATAATCTAAAAGTCCCTTAATCTCTCGAATTTACAAGAAGTAATTAGACTTTGCTGAACATTTATTTATTTGTTTCGCGAGCTTAATATAAATATAAAACATGTTACTTTCCTAATATCCATCCTTATGCACTTAATTTGAAGTCTTGACTTAGGTACACGAGCCAAAATTCACTAACAATCTAGCACATTTAAATTCTATCTATATCTTAATTCATCTATTACAAAGCTAATTGATACGTATTGGTTAAAATAATTTTTATCAGATAATTTACATCTCTATATTCATAATTGACACAAAGTTTTAGTAATGTTTTAGTAGTTTTAATTGTTTTATTAGTAAAAGGCTGTTTTATCCTTAAGTTTTCATCTTTTATAGTTTATATTATCTTTTGTAGTTACTTGACGATAACTTTTGTCAATTTGAAAATATTATTTCAGATTTATATTGAATTTTTTTTTTGTTGTTCAAAGGGTTTAGCACAATCTTTGAAAATCAAACGCTATACACTGCGTCAGGTGGCATCAGAGTAAGGATGTCAATTTGGAGCAATAGCAACGATCTTTGTGACGGTGTTTAGGAGGTTATGGCTCCTTTTTTAGGAGACAAAGCATTGCAACGTCTGGAGTAACATATAGAACACATATTTCAGCATTTCGAGAAGAGTCTTGAAGAGATTGGGGAATGTCTGGATGCTCTAGGAATTGATACACACAAGAAGCAGGATAAACGTAGAAGACTAGGGGTGGAGATGGTTCGTGGTGAACCTATGGGTAGAACTGTGCCTGCTAGGAGACAACCAATCTATAAGGAGGATTCAAAGGAAGAAGATTACTATAAGCCGAATAGACTTTGGCGTTTTGAACAACACGATGGGCGTAGGAGGAGAGACGCCTATGGTGGTTTTGAAGATAGAGACATGGGGGATTATAGATTGAAGGCGGATATCCCCTATTTTAATGCTAGTCTAGGTATTGAAGATTTTTTAGACTGACTTGCAGAAATTAACAGATTCTTCGAATATCTGGAGATTGCATTAGAGAAAAGAGTTCGGACTGTGGCTTGTAGACTGAAGGGGGAGCTTCAGCATGGTGGGAAAGGATTCAGTCACGGAGGGAGTGAGAAGGGAGGGGACAAGTGCGTACATGGTATAGAATGAAGTTTCTATTGAAGCATGAATTCTTACCACTAGATCATGAGCAGTTTCTATTCCAGCAATATCAACAACGCAATCAGGAAGGACGAACAGTGCATGAGTATACATATACCGCAAAGTTTATGAGGTTGGAGGAGAGAAACAACCTTCTAGAATATAAAGGACAACAGGTTATTTGATATTTGGAAGGGTTGAGACCAGCACTTCGGGACAAAATCAAAGTACAGGTTATCCACACGCTGTCGAAAGCAAAGAACATGACCTTAAAGGCAGAGATAATGCAGCAGGAGCATAGCAGAAGGAATGTAGAGAGCTATAGGACTTCAGCATCTACTGATAAATACAAAGTTATGCAGGAGCATACTCCCCGTAGTCATGAGATGCTGAGTGTGGAGGATAAAGTTATAGGAAAAAGGCATATGGTTGAGGTGTGAGATAAGGTGATGAAGAGATCTAAGAATCCCTACGCTAAACCAGCTGTAGGGAAGTGTTTCAAGTGTAGTCAACCTAGACACAGATCTAATGAGTGTCCTTTGAGGAAGACAATTAACTTTGTAGATAGGGACGAAGATGACAAGGGAATCGCTTGCGAAGCAGATGGAGATGAGGATGATGAGTATGAAGTTGACGAGGGTTTGGCATATGTGGTGAGGAAACTGATGCTAGCACCTAAGTAGGAAGACTGAACCTAAAGGAATCAACTATTCCGCACGAGATGTACCATTCGTGACAGGATATTTGGAGTTATCATTGATAATGGAAGCTGCGAGAACATTATTAGAAAGGGGGCAGTAAAGAGGTTAGGATTATCAATGGAAAAATATCCTAATACTTATACCTTGGGGTGGACTAAAACCACAGTAGACAAGATAGAAGTCATAGAGAGGTGTAGAGTTTCATTCCCCATTGGCAGGTATAAAGATGAAGTATATTGTGATGTTATTGACATGGATGTTTGTCAATTGTTGTTTAGGACATTGTGGCAGTTTGATATGGATGCTCAGTATTCGTGAAGGAGCAATCAATATCAATTGGAGAAGGATGGGGTCAAATACATGCTCCTACCGCTTAAAACCAAGACTTCAACCTTTAAGGGTAATGCTTTCTTATCTATAGCCAAGAGGTTCGAAGTGGAGATCAAGAAAACACGACAAGTACATGCCTTAGTGGTCAAACAGGTGTTGACGAGTGAGGCAGAGTTTCAAGTAGAAGAGTACCTAGAGATAATGGGACCCTACTATAAGAGTTCAAGGAGTTGATGCCAGATGATATCCTGAATCGGTTACCCCCTATCGGGGATATCCAACACCATATAAACCTCATTCCCGGATCCAGTTTACCAAATTTTCCGCATTATCGAGTGAATCCAAAGGAACGTGAGATTTTAAAGGAGAAGGTGGAGGAGTTATTACAAAAGGGGCTTATATAAGAGAGTATGAGTCCTTGTGCAATTCCGGCATTATTAACTCCAAAAAAGAATGGAAGTTGGTGAATGTGTATTGATATTAAAGTCATTAATTGAATTATAGTGGGGTATACATTTCCTATACCACGATTGGATGACATGTTGGATCACTTACATGGGGCAACGGTATTTTCGAAGATTGATCTTAAGAATGGGTATCACCAGATTCGCGTAAGGCCAAGTGACGAATGGAAGATGAACTTCAAAACAAAAGAGGGCCTATATGAATGGTTGGTAATGTCGTTTGGACTGTCCAATACACCAAGAATTTCATGAGGTTGATGAATCAGGTACTCAAGCCTTTTATTGGTAAATTTGTTGTGGTTTATTTCAATGATATCCTGATTTATAATCTTTCGTAGGAGAAACACACCTATAGCATGTGCTAAATGCCTTAAAGGACAACCAATTATACATCAACCTTAAGAAGTGCAATTTTATGACAGATAGGTTAGTATTCCTGAGGTATGTAGTATCTATGGATGGGATAAAGGTGGATGAAGCAAAGGCTAAGGCAATCAAAGATTGACCAACATCGAATAATGTGGGGGAACTAAGGAGTTTTCATGATTTGGCGACGTTTTAACGAAGGTTTATAAAAAATTTTAACACTATTGCAACGCTCATGACATAGTGCCTAAAGAAAGGCAAATTTCAGTGGTGACAAGAAGCAGATAATAGTTTTACCTTACTAAAGAAAAGTTATGTACAACGTCAGTAATAGCTTTACCAGATTTTAACAAGCTATTTGAGGTTGACTGTGATGCTAATGGAGTGGGATTAGGAACTGTACTCTCACAAGAGAAAAGGTCAGTGACATTCTTTAGCAAAAAACTTAGTAGTGATATGCATGCGAGGTGGTGTCAATTTTTACAAAAATTTCCATTCAACTTAAGGCACAAGTCAGGAGTATAAAACAAAGTTGCGAATGCTTTGAGTAGGAGGGCATTCTTATTACTTACTATCAGTAATGAAATTCTGGGCTTTGAGCAACTGCGAGACAATTATAAGCAAGATAACGACTTCGCAGAGGTTTGGGACAAGGTTTCTCATAGTATGCCTATTGACATATTTTATATCAACGATGGGTATTTAATGTATGACAACCAATTATATTTGCCTAAAACATCTTTAAGAAAGAAGGTAATTCGAGATTTGCATGCAAGGGGACTAGCAGGTCACTTAGGACGGGATAAAACATTGGCGGCAATAAAGGAGCGCTTTTATTGGCCTCAATTAAGAAGGGATGTGTCCATATTTGTAGAAAGATGCTACATATACCAGACAGCAAAGGAACACTCCAAGAATCCTAGATTGTATGCGTCACTACCCATACCAGAGAATGTATGGGAAAACTTATCCATGAATTTTGTGTTGGGACTACCTCGTACTCAAAAAGGGGTAGATTCAGTATTTGTTGTGGTTGATATATTTTCTAAGATGGCTCACTTTATTCCTTGTAAGAAGACCTCCAATGCAATCGGCGTTGCCCGATGTTTTTTTTAAGAAGTGATTCGCCTACATAAAGTACCCAAGATCATTACTTCAGATTGTGATAATAAGTTCCTCAGTTACTTTTGGCGTATCTTATGGAAGTTATTCGATTCTTGTTTAAATGTCAGTAGCATAGCCTATCCACAAACTGATGGGCAAACAAAGCCTGTCAATCGAACACTAAGAAACTTAATTCGTAGTATCTATGGGGACAAGCCAAAATAATGGGATTTGACTCTGCCTCAAGTAGAGTTCGCATATAATAATGTCATCTATAGTGCGACAGGTAAATCACCATTCTCTATTGTCTATACCAAGGCACCTCAACACACGTTAGACTTGCTCAAGCTACCTAAAAGGGAGGGGACCAATATTTCCACTAAACATATGGTTGAACAAGTGGTAGCAATACATCAAGAGGTAAAACAAAAATTGGAAGTGGCAAACCAATGATACAAACAGGCAGTTAATAAACATAAGCAACTAGAGACATTCGATGTGGGAGATCAAGTTATGGTATTCCTACACAAGGAGAGGTTTCCTATAAGAACATACAGTAAACTACAGCTGAAGAAGTATGGACCATATAAGATATTAAAAAAGATTAATGACAATGCTTATATCATAGACCTTCCAGATAATATGGGGATCTCTAACACTTTCAACATATCAGATTTGTCTAAGTTCCATAATCCCGATGATCCATTATACCTAGAGGACTTTGTGTACTCGATGACGAATCCTTTCTAAGTAGAGGAGACTAGCACCGAGTTCTAATGGTGTTTTAGTAGTTTTAATTGTTTTATTAGTAAAAGATTGTTTTATCCTTAAGTTTTCATCTTTTAGAGTTTATATTATCTTTTGTAGTCACTTGGCGACAACTTTTGTCAGTTTGAAAACATTATTTCAGATTTCTATTGAATTTTCTTTGGTTCTTCAAAGGGTTTCGTACAATCTTCGAAAAATCAAATGCTATGCACTGCGTCAATAATATTTTGTAGGAATGAATGTTATCCAGTTTTCTAAAATATCAATTATGTTTGACTATTTTAAAAGTAATATATATTTAAAATGGGATGTTTAAAAAATTGGTGAGATTTTTTAATTAACAAATAAATAATTTTACAATTTTAAGAGAAACCCTTAGCACGTGAGCATTAATCCAAAAATTATTAATGTTTTAATTTTTAGTTTACCAAAAAATCATTTCTCTTATATTTAAGTTTAATAATAATAATAATAATAGAATACACATGGTATAAATATTACTCTTATACTAGTCAAATATTGCTTACATAAGCATTCAATATATCTCTTAAATTCAAACCAAATTAATTAAATGTGATATAAAATAATATTTTATTATAATTATCTTAAATAATTCATTTACGCTAAGTTTAATCAGTTCATATCAGATTTAAGAACTAAATTGAGTTACTATATTAATAACATTTGATTAGTCTACATCTAATATCTGTATTACATGTATTTTATTGTTATTTTTTAACAAAAGTTTGGGGTTATTAATGAAATAGATTGTAATATAATATTATTTCATCGTTTAAGAAGAGGATTTATAATGGAATGAGATGGAAGATAAGGGTTCGATATTATATCTCATTCCATCCTAAACAGTAAAAATGAAAAACTTTTGATATGAGAAGTTTAGGATATAATGTAAAATGACAAATAACTTTTCATTATATTACATTATAAACACTTCTTTTAAATAACATGTTACTATATTACATTATGAACTCTTCCATCTCTCACAAATAACAATTTTCTGATATTACATCCATTTATATTCCATTTCATTATATTTTATTTTATTAAAAACCTTACGTCCAACCAAATATAGCCCAACATATAAGATTTTGGGAAGTTCTATGTCTTTTACTCTTTTCTATATTTCATTAATTATTCAAATAAAACTTTTTGAAAATTAATTATCAATTTAAATTAATAATATAATTTGATATTTTATAATAACTTATTAGTTATATAGATCAAGATATATAAACATAAATTTTAATTAATGACATATATACAAAATTTATCCTTAAGTTATTAAATTAAAAAGAATTTTGAAATTTTGACGGATGTAAATAATTAGAGTTAATTACAAAAATTTACAAACTTTGCCCAATTTTGCAATTATAGCCTAATCTTTAAAAAGTGACAATTAGATACTCAAAATTTCAATTTTTTAACTCCAGCTTGACATTAATATCTCCATTATCTTTAGTGACCTGACGTACCACATGTTCTAGGAACCTAATTAATAAGAGACGTAAGCCTTAATTAACACAAGCCATGAAGATTAATAAATTGACATCATTTTATAATATGACTAAAATGATGCCGTTTTAACAAAATTAAATCTCTAAATTTGTCAATTTCATCCTCCCAAATGCAGAGGCCCTATTCCTCAACCCTTTCCATTGTTGCATCGCCATCGGTCTATTTTCTCCCGATGCTTACACCCTTTTTTCTCTACGTGATGCAGTGGTTTAATCCCTCAACCCATCCTATAAAAAATACAAGGTTTACTAATCAAACAAAAACTCAAGAAGAAAAAGAAAGTCGCAGAACTAGCTTCCCACAGGGCTTCCTTCAGGGGTCTGATCTGGGATTGTTATGGGGAGTGGCGCGACGGATTCCAACAAACCATGAATAAAGGTTCGCCAGTTACTGCGGAGTTATGGGGGGTCCTCTTGGGTCTCAATCTGGCCTGGGACCTGAGATTTCGCCGAATTGTTCTCGAAGTTGACTCCCTTGAGGTTATTAATCTACTATCTGCTCCACTCGGGATACTGACTGAGGTTTCTATTTTGGTGACAGGTATACACCAGTTGTTGCAGCAGGAGTGGACGGTTCAGATGCAGCACGTGTTCAGGGAAGGAAACCAGTGCACAAAGAACCTCGCTCGCCTCGCTGGGATGTGCAGCCCGGGTCTTTATTTACTTCACGAGCCCCCTTTTGAAGTTCAGGAAATCCTCCTCCGCGATGCGCAAGACGCTATGTATCCAAGAGTGTTAATTTAGTATTGTAATATCCCTTGTGTATTAAAAAAAGAAGAAGATATCATTTCTTTTTTTCCCCTCCCAATTCTGAAGCACAAGCTCTTTTCATCTTTACGATGATGGTACGACACAATTTTCCTTCCTTTCAACCTTGTGCGATAATGGAACAAGATAAATTAATGAATCTACAGTTCTATACGTATTGAACTGAAACAAAGCATTGCAACTATTAGTGCTTCGCTACTGTACAGGAGTTCACGCAGTAAATCATTGTGTCAACTCCAGTAAATCATTGTGTCATGAACTAGATCCTGTGCTTCGAACCAGCCTTGCAGCCGAAAGGCTTGCTCCCAAAAACCTACCAATCTTCACTTCTCTCCCAGCCAAAACTACAATTGCCTAAAATTACAACGGTGCGTGCGTTTGGGACGAAAGGAATCTGACAAATTTAGAGATTTAATTTTGTTGGGACAACGTTGTTTTTTTAATTTTTATCATTTGTGTTAATTAAGACTGACGTGTCTTATTAATTAGAGTTTTAGAAACACGTGACAAGTCACTTAAGCAAAGATAACTGAGACAACAACGTCGAGATAAAATTGAAAAAATTAAATATTTAATTATTATTTTTTAAAGTTCGGACTATAATTATAAAATCACTAAAAGTTAGAAATTTTTTGTAAATAATCCAAATAATTATTACCAAAGTCTAAAGTAAAAATCACTAAAAATATGAAAATTTCAAAACCTACTAATAATAATGAAAATAATCGGATTGAAAAGAAATTAAGAGGAAAATATGCACCTCTATAATCTCAGAAAAATTGGATAAAATATAAAGTTATATTTTTTGAAAAAAATTATAAGAATATTATTCAAAACAAAAAATAATATTAAATCTGAGATTCTTAACACTATAATAATATTAGCAAAAGGGAAATCCTTAAAAAAAAAAAGAAATATCTGGGGAATGGCGTCCAGCTCATTCTCAGTACATTCTTAGGATCTCCGACCTTCCACCTCATATTTTCTTTTTTATTTTCTTTTTTAAATTTAAAATATAGGTCCCACCCCTGTGCAGATACCCTTTGCCGACGTGGTAGTCTCTGGAGCATAGGACCCTAATCCTTTTTGGTGTACCCGTTCCCACAGGGGATCCTTTGTCCCCCTATCCTGTCCCTACCTTGTCCCTCTTCATCTGAGTCATCCATTTATGTGGGACCCACATAAATAGATGGCTCAGATGAGAGAGGGACAGAGGATTTGGGGTGTTCCCACAGAGAGTCCTTACCATCGTTGTAGTCGCCATCACGACAGCTGGATGTGACACTTGTCCCAATCTTAATGATTTATTTCGAGAACATTCGGACACGCTCTGCTCGCACTTATTACTATGCTTTTTATGGTTAGTTAATTGGTTACACGTGCGAGAGAGCTCATGCCATAAACGTTCCCCTCAACCTGACAGGCAAAAATTATAATTTAGGGTTTTAGTAAATTATATAAACAATTTAAAGGAATTAAATTTTTATCTTTTATATTTTTAAAAATATATTAGTAAATTTTACTCTCAAATTATGTGTCTATACAGATAGATTTAAAAAATTATATATTTATTAAAAATAAATAAAATAAACAAAATATTAATGTTTTTTAGTTTAATGGGATTATTATAGGAAAAAGTATTTTTGGAGACAGTCCAATACTTCTGGAGGGCCATTTGCACCGAACAAAGGACATAATGACCTAAATTTGCCTTAGCCAAAACAAGCTTGATTCCTGATAATGCTACTTTAGGTTATTGACTTATTGTCAACTTTCGGAATGTATTACTTGTTAAAAAATTTCAAATGATGTAGTTTTGTACAAGTTATGAATTGTTGCTATCGTTATGAGATAGAAGATCTTCTTTTTAAATAGATTCGATTCGAAATTTTCTGATAAAAACAAAAGCAAACGTAATAACAAATCAATACCTGAGATTTGGTAACACAGTTTGATACATCTTGCTTACATCTGCGAAGCCATTACTCAACTTAATACTTTTACTAACGACAATAATTTTATACAAGGTCTTACTTACTGAGCCGATTCACTTAACCTCAACACTATCCCTTGTCCTCATAATTCAAGAAGGTATTTCACACCCAATAACAAGACCACCTCGTGTTAATATCAACAGAAGATTTTCTCGATAATGTTTAATAATAAATGATGACTTATATACACCCATGATGGATATAATTGTCATCATACTTAAATAACTACTAAAGGTAGTTACATACAGACATATATGAAGGAAACGTTTGGAAAAACTTATCTCTGCGTGTCTTTTGGGTTTGTTGCTGTTTTTTTTATCTTCCCGGAAGTTTACAAAAAACTAAAGAAGGAGATCTTTGCAGTAGAAATTCAAAATAGAGAGTTCTTTAACCGGTGGAATACAACGATCAACCAAATATGTGTTTTTCATTTTCTATGCATATAAAATTGATAATGTGTTTAACATAATCTTTGTGGCTATGTTTTAATCTGTTTATATCTAACAATAAAGATGATAATAAAACAACTCATGTGATTGAAATAATAAAAAACACAAACAAAGACATTTAAGAAAGAAAACAACTTCCCTAATAATGTAGCCTCGTCAACGAAATAATGAGAAGTTGTCAATCGAAAGATCTACTGTGAAGCTTCAACATTGTCACTGGAATATGCCATACACAGTAGCTACAAAACGTTTCAAATCAACAAACGTTTCATCATCGAAACATCATATACAAAGAGCTACAAAAACATCAACATCGCTAGAAGTTTTTCGCATGAAAATCACTATCATCCACATTCCAAAAAATCCCTCAGAATGGACAAAAAACGCAACTACTCAATCTGAAAAATTACAAATACAATAAAGGTTTCTTCACCTAAATATTGCAAACAATGGAGCTACAAAATCCACGACGCTTGCTGAAATTTTACACTCCACCACCACCATCCATATTGTACATCACAGCTTGACCTCTATGCATTGTTATTCCATCTGTTGTAGTCACTATTTAAGCGACAAGTACTTCAATCGATCATCCATCCACACAAAACTAAGTGAAGGTCTTTTCTCAACACTTATTCATTCAGACAATGACTCTATTGGCGGAGGATTCGTTGTAGATGAATAGATATGGCTAGCCCCACCTGATGCAAATAATGTCACGTTGGATATAAATCTAGCATCTTGCATTTCAGAATTCAAAATGCCCACTCCTAGACAAACTATATCATGACTATCTAAAGAAAACACAGCGCCAAAATGGCTTAACCCAGGTGACGTGATTCTCAGAAAAGTTTGCTACAGATAGATATCCATCTTCACATAATCAGCTCATAAAACATATCCCCATTTACCCTAAAAATTCCAGCTGCCAAGTCATACAAAATTCCTTTTCAAAAATGACAATATTTAGCGAAACCCAACCACATTATCATAATCAATTCAAATTTTAAAAAATTTTCTTCCTTAGATAATCATTATCTAAAAATAGGATATCTATTAAATCTCATTTTGATTAAAATTTTAACTTTATCAAACTTATCTTAAAAGAGTCACATATAAACTCAACTAAGTTCAATTATTAAATAATGTTCAAAATTAAACAATAAAATATCATAACTTAACCCCAGGGCGTAGGTGAGTTGATAAGGGGTTCTCCTGGCTTAAGTGAGATCGCGGGTTCGAACCACTCTCATGTATGCAGTCGTTTAAAACTTAATTGGAGTTAGAGCTTTGCCTTCCGCAAGGGACCTACCCGACTTAAGCGGAGATTAGTCTAAGTATGGATGGCTTAAAAGTACTTTCTCATAATTAGGACCCTCTTAAAATATCTCGTGGATAATAAAAATAAAAATCATAACTTATATCTTATCATTTGCAACATGAATCACCTCAAAACAACGGCGATTTTGGACGACAGTCCATTATATTTAGTGGTACTTGATGCTTTGATCCCACCTAAGCGTACAATGTCTTAATCAAGATAAGCCATTTCGGTCTTAAATAAAATCATTGTAGGATGTCTTGTTACCAAGTACAAGGAAGGACTCATTGTCGAAGTTACTTGCCCCGGTCATCAAATTAGTGGGAGAAATCATAAATGAGACGAGTCATCTCACACTCAGAAACTCAGTGGGAGAGCCCAGAATTCCATGTTCATGTTCATTTATTGCAAAATCCTCACTACGATTTGGTTGCCCCTTTCAGGATATATGCCTAATTTCCTTCAACGTGAACAATCATGCATGGGAGGACCTACCTTCAGAGTACAAAAAGAGAAGCTACTCCACAAGTGTCACCTTTTATTCCCATATTTTTGCTGAATCCGGAACAGGTGCTTTACAATCTATCAGACTCCTGCCTTCTTTGCCCTGACAAGGAAATCTCTGGGGGATACGTAGGTCATCAGTGATAAGGCAGGTGTCATGTTATCCGATGGCCCCTATACGAATAATCCATCATGTCAAAAAACCAATGTTTATGAGTACGTATTGCATCTTTTTCTGTAGACGGGTCTTCAATCTTATGATGTTTATGGGAATTACAAGCCACAACTCTTATTCATTGAGAACAAATCTTCTTTGATGTGTTTTCCACAACCGTTGATGTGATGTGACTGTTTTTCCTTTTTCTATGTATTCAAGCATAAATCTGGAGATGCAACCAATCAGATTAAGCATTGTCGAGGAGACAAGATCTTCTGTCTAATATTACTCTGTCTTATTTTATCTCATGAAATCTCAGTCATTTATTTTATGGAACTTACATAGAATTTATGTAGAATCCATATAAATAAATGACTGAAATTCATTGGACACAATAAGACACCATAATATTGAACAGAGGATCTGGATTCTTGTCAGAAAGGCCTAATTCACCCCAAAAGTTAGTTCAAGAGGGAGAGGTTTGTATACTATTATAAATTGTTGAATGCTCTTAAAGTTATCCGATATGAGATTTCTGACACACTCTCTGCAATCCAGAGTAGGACTGGACATCTGATGGATATCGAACAACTATGAAAACATTTAACAATTTATAATAGTGTACAAACCTCCCTCTCTTAAGCTAACTTTTGGGGATAAATTAAGCTTTCTAACAACTTTAGTCACGGATTCTCATTCGTGATGTGAGAGAATGTACATCACCATTGAACACATTCATGGTATATATTTGATATGAATAAATTTTTAAAAAAAACTTCAGAAACATATATAAGATACTGATTTGTAGTACGTAAGATACATAATTATAGAGAAAACTAAAGAATACCGTAGGTCTTCAAATACAATAGTGTGTAAGAGCAGGAGGGATTACACAACATATGATCAGCATGACAGCATGAGAGTACTATGGAAAATATACTATGAAATCTTGGTTTCGTCGCAACCCATCAAATTGATTCCAGGAATCTACATATAAATCTGTAAAAGCTTATAACTTCAGGGGGATTTGTTTTTTCTCGAGAGAGAAGGAGATCTTCAAACATCAGTTTCATCTTCTTTTTTTCTCTCACGCCATTGAGTGAAAGATGAAGAGTGAAGGGCTAACAAGACGCTTTATTTTGCACCAAATGTTGTTCTGTTGCGAGATCACTAAGTAGAAGGTTAGTTTTATATGCAAAAATTAGGATAAATGAATTATATTTTTCACGTAATTAAATTTTTTTGAAATTCTATTAATTTTAAAAAATTCTTTAAAAAAATTATAATTTTTTAAAAAACCCCTTCGAATTTTAAAAGCTAACAAAATACATGTAATATAAGCATTACACTTGTATCAATCAAATGCTATTTACTTAATAAAAGTCAGAATAGTTCTTAAATTCAAACCGAACTAATTCAATTTGATTGAAACTAATAATTTATTGTAGTTATCTTAAATTATTAATTTAAGCAGAGTTTAATTGATTCGGGTTATATTTAAAAGCTAAATTGAGTTACTATATTACTTACATTTTATTAGTCCACGTCCGATATTTATATTGCATGTGTTTTATTGTTATTTTCTCACTAAAGTCTAAGAGCAAGGGTTTTTTCCTAAAAAGCTGAAAATTAGAAAGAATTTTTTCAAAAATTTTAAAAATTAAAGAAATTTTCTATTTTTAATTAAGAACTCTTTGTCTTTTACATATGCAAATTAATATACAATTATTATTATTTACATGCATATTAGATAAATCATCAATTACTTATATTAATATTTATAATTTGAATATGTAAATGTACAAAATTATAGTATTCATATTAGGAAGAACTAACAGTGAAAAGAAGAAGCAATAACATCTAGTAAGGCATAGGTCAGTCAGGCTAGAGTGACAAAATATAATAAGCCAAAAAGGGAAAATGAAGATGCATGTAATATATAGGAAGCAAATCCCTAAATTTAAGTATCCATGATGCCTATGAGAAGGGGTCCATAGAATAGCTACACACCCATTTCATGGTAAAATAAATCTAACCTAAAAGTTCCAATAGGAAAAAGAAATAACTGCAGAAAAGGTTACATAGATCATTGTGCAAACTTAAAGAGCCTTGATGAAATTCAATAGGAGTTAAATTTTAGGGTTTAAGAATCAAAATTAGAGAAACAAGAAAAAGAATTAACACAAGAAGAGAAAAAGCATCCGAGTATAAATGACAATCTCAATTTGACTCAATTTAAATTTGATTCATTTAAAAGTCAATTTGAGGCCAATTTGAACGATTCAAATTTTCATTTTAAGGTTTCTTTTTCCAAAATAATGTTATTTAAGATTGACTCAAATCTAATCGAACTTTAGGCTGAACTTAAATTATATTCTAAAAGTTAGGTTAGACCTGATCAATAATAATGAAAATGGGTCGATCGGAGTTAGGATCAAGAGCCCAATTTTTTATAAAAACTTATGGTTGGCTTGATCAAATTTGGGAGTTTAATTAATTGTTTATTGAAAGTTTGAAAATAATGTTATTTTAAGTTACTTGATATATTTGTTTGAATCCAATCTCAATCTAAAACTTAATCTCGGTCTAAAACTTGATTAATTTCAACCCAAATCAAGCTCAAACAAGCAATATCATCCTTGATTAATAATAAGAGACCTGACTCAACCTAATTCATTCTCATGTCTACTTCCAAGAAAAGCTGTGGTCCACTTTCGCCACCTTTGAAACTGATGGCCCAACCCAGGATTAGCCTACCGCACCTTCATCTCTTTGGTTTTGAATTCTGAATTCCGTAGTAAATTTGGCAAGCTAAAGGAGACAAATCAGATCGAAGCAAATTGATATTCCAGGTTTTGTTCTAAAGTTATAATCTCTATCCCGAAATGCTTATCTTTTATCCTCATTCAAGTCAATCCTCTTTTTTGACGAACAAAAAAACAAAAGTTGTAGCAGTAAGATCCAATCTCATATGATCAGGATGGGTGAGTTTGTAGGAGGAAGCATGTTGATGTTGCTTGCTAAGGATAATGACTTCAGGCGAAGAAGAGATATTCTTCTATAGCTATTCATCACACGCAGAGTCGACCGAATCTTGGTTAATATGCAACATCAAATCATAGGAATTTATCAAATGATTACAGTCCTTAGAGGACCTACATTCGACCTTGAATCCAGCTGTGAGTATCCCCGAAAGTAGTGAATGAATTATTAAGCATATGTGCAAGCTGGTGAGGATGATCAGGACAGCTCTTCCTGCTGTCAATCATATAAACTTTCCCGTCATCAATTACTCATCACACAGTCAAGTTTTGTTTTTTTCTGTATGTAAAGTGTTTGAAGAAATGTTTAAATTGTAGGTTACGATTGCAAGCTTCGAGTACAATTATAATAAAATTGAGATAATTGTTCTGATTATACTCACAATATTGCAGTCCTCTCGTGTTTGTTCCTGCAACCCTGATTAAACATTTGGTCATCACCCCTTTTCGCCATTAAAGTGTGGTTCGTGAATGTATACTGACATGTCTTTTTCAGGGTATTGCAAAGATGGGCTAGATGCTGGCATCCATTAGGCCGGCTTCCTCATCCTCCTGGTAATCTTTTTGAACGAAAGAGACATAAAGATGGAAGAATATCGATGAATGCCAAAAAGGAGTTTCACCTTTGGATTTTGTGGCTTTGTTTGTTTTTGAATGCTTGACTCAAAAGAATTGCACGAAAAGAAACATAAATCATGTAGAAACCTCACTCACCAGTCACCCTGCACTCTCTAGAACTATAACTGCACTGCTTCAACAGGATTCTGAGGCCTGGGCCTCATGGAACCCTTCAGGCTAGCTACACGAGTCCTTAATTCTTGGGCTTCCCAGCTGGTCGATGCTTCTTGTTCACAAAACTTTGTTGAGTTCAGTTCAGTTTTAACGTCAGTCGACACGAGAAGCTGATGGAATGGAAGAATAAGCCTTTTGCCTAATAGAACTTGCATGTAAAAGGGTAATTGCTGAAGTATAAATCAGCACAGTTTCCAAGCTACCATTCCTAACTCAGTACTACCTTTCATTTCGTGTGACCAAAATCCAGAGAAGCATTATGGCTTCTGCCATATTACTGTCACTGGGGTAAGAATCAACAACTTATGTAGGAATCTTTTTGGTATCCAAAGCATCTCATGTTCCCCAAAATTTTTTTTTTGTTTGAGCATTTTCTATCCCGTTTTTGTTGTTTGGAAGGAAAAGAAAGGAAAATGACAAAGCAATGGAAGAGACAGGCAAAAGAAAAAAGGTTACGAGGAGCAGATCAGAAATGCTGAGTTGCCTGCTTTTTGTTTTAGCTCATGTGAGTATTTATTTGCCAAATGTTAACTCACTGCCTCCCTTCTGCTTGAGGGATGGATTCCATTTTTACTATACTTGCATTTATCTCTCATTATATTAAAAAGAATGGTTTAATACGTTTTTCGCAGCTCAATCTACAACTCCCATTTATCATATCATATATATGCACATAGCTTACCTCAATTCATATTCAATATATCATCATTCTGATACCAAAGGTTATCACTTTACTGCAAGTAACTAGTACCATATGAACAAAAGAACAAATGAAAATAGTTATAGATGCCCAAAGGAAAAATTTTTAGAGTGGCGAATCTCAACCAAGTCGATATTCTAGTTCAGTTGCTTCGTGGGGTTAGAAATGGAGACATGATCAAGCCAAGTTTATCAAGTTTCATTCAATGGTGAAACTCCATCTATCTCTGGTGTATAAGAACACTTCTCTGTAGCATCAAATGGCTTTCACATTTGGGACAACCTGCAATATCACTTGATAGACAGATAGTAAGAAACGACTGCCGCAAGTAAGTTGACATAACGAAATTTGTTGACTACTTGAACCAGTACCTGAGGCATCAATGCTTCTAGAGTTTCATTCTTTTTGAGCAAGATGAATTGCTCATCGTTTCAGTTTTAACATCTTCATCCTCGAAGTTTTGATCGGACATTTCTACAAGAACAATAAACATTAAAAATCCGTCTTAGCAGCAGACTCTTAACTTGAAGCATCATATATTACCTTTTACTTATTGGAAATATTAACAACAGAAGCATTAGCTTTGAATGTTTAGACAATCGCATCAACTCAATTTTTCAAGCATGTTTAAAATGAAATCTAAATAAATGAGAAAGGTTGATTATGTCAGGTTATCGATTAGATATGCATTTGATTGAATTTCTTGATCTGTGTTTTGAATTGTATTGATGTGATTCAGACAATTCCAGTTACAATATATGACGTAGTGTCATTGAAGAGGGAAGTGAAATATAGTTTATGTTAAGGTGAACATATAACAAACCAAAGATGGTGGAATCAAATGAAAGAACTCAATAAACAATTATAGATATGGAAAAGGAGCACAAACAGAGAGAAAGGCTGATATCAGCATTTTCACGAAACCTACACCAAAATTTCAGCTGAGAGTACCTGTATTGCCATTAACCAGCTCAAGCTGACAGGAAAATGAGTGAGATTGATGAGAAGGTCTTAAATATTCTGCTGATCCACAAGACATTGCCTTCTTCCCACTTAAACTGAAATCTGGACTTTTAGATGCAGAGATGTCTTGGAGAACAGGAGACCCTACAGCTTCGGGTTTACTGACAGACATAAAGTGTTGGATCCACGGACTCGCCAGAAGGCCGTATGATGCCTCGGCCACATTTTGTTGAGATTTGGTCTTCTGAAAATAGACTTTCTGCCAGCAGCCATGTCGAAGAACCTTAAACTGGAACACGTTTTAAAACGAGGGGAAAAAGTAGAGGACGGCACATCAGAACTAAAGACATATATTGGCAGAAAAGGGCACACAAGGAGCATCCAGTAGAAGGAATCAGCATCCAACCTGACCAGAACGATCACGATTGCCAAAATGTACTTGCCGGGACGATTTAGGTTCCGATGCCTCCTTCTGCAAGCGCCCACCCACAAGATCCACAGAATGATAAAGTTGGTTGACAAAAGATGTCTCCATGGATTCAATGTAAAGACTATGTTTCTCGTCTGTCCACTCTGTGGACATAGATTCTGTAACCGGTGAATCCTGCAGAATACATTTCATACCACGATCAGATTCTTCCTTTTAAACAATTAACAACTCTTGATCATGAAATGGCCAAAAGTGTTCAAACATCCCCGGCTACATCCAGGTAAATCGAATGCCAGTCAAGAACCAAACCCAAAGTCGCTAAATGCATAATACATATACCTGGTCCGGATACCAAACCACTCAAACAAGCAAGATTATTCCATGAATTGAGTTCATTTTTCCCTAATGCAGAAGTCTAAGAGAAGCGCGCCATAAATATGTTCACATTCAAATCCTTTGACACTTAATGAGAAGACAACACAGATCTTCTTCTTTTTCTTCTCTCTTTTTGAATTTTCTTCCATCTGTGATTTTCTTTGCTGACATCAAGGCAGGAAACTGGAAACTCACGCTATCTCAACGAACCAAAAAGAACGAAAAGAGAACCACAAGACCAAAAATATTTAAAAAATAAATAAAAAGTGGAAAGTGAACATCAACTCAAACCAAAGAAATTCTAAATTAAGGGGAAAATAACCACAGGGAGGAAGGAAGAAAGAATCAAAATCAAAACATATACTCCTAAAACTCGAAGATTCGAAGCACTCAAACTCACCCGAGGACTAGCTAACTCGCCCGAGTCCTGACTCGCTATCTCAGACGTAAGCGAACACATAGCCCCAGTTTTACTTCTCCTGAAACCCTCCATCGTAGTATTCCTATTGCATACAATTCATGTGCATAACTAAACATAAAGGCGTTTGTGGTTTTTATAGTCGGGAGAGGAGGTGCAATAGGAGATTTGGGGAGGCGAAAAGGGTTTACAGTTGTCACCACTTTTACACGTGTAGTGGGACCATGATATGCCACGTCATCTTGCTGATTAGCGGGTCCAGATATTTTCCTCCTCCAAAATATCTCTTTGTCTTCGCTTGAGCGTTAAGGTTATACGCAACACAACAGTGCCTTTCAACTTCCCCGATCTTTTAAGGGATTACAATAGTGTAGAATTTTCTTTTGTTTGCCCTTCTCTGATAAAATGAAATTGGTGCGTCACATGACCCACCCAATCTCGTGTGGTTCATGTATTTGTTATCTACCAAATATAGACAAAAGGTAAGAAGTGTTATTTAATAATTTTAAAAAATTTTAATTTGGTCCATCTTTTTATTTGTAACATATCAAAATAGTACTAATAGCAATTTAAATCTTGAATGAATTAAGTGTTTGGCTGTTTTTAATAAATAAAAGTAAGACTGCATATTATTATACGTTTTTAAATTTTACGAAGACTTCAATTAAATATTAATGATGATTAATCATAGATTATATCATATTGTCCAAATTTATTTAAATAATTTATTAAGAATTAAATATAAATAATTATTAAGAATATCATTTTTAACTTAACATGTTACAATAAATTAAAATAAACCCTTATCATTATTTTTCTTATAAAGTGCAATAAGTATTATTATATTTAATAACATCGAAGTGTAAAATGGTATAACAATAATTATAAATATATATTTAGATTTTTTTTAAATAATAAGGTGTAAATAATACTTAGTCAACAAAATATAATTAGTTATTAGGAGATTTTTAATCTATTGATTAATTAGTTAATTAAATCAAATCAATTAAATAATTTAGTGAGAAATCAAAAGACTTGATCAGGTTTATTGATAAAGTGCCCATAGAGATGGGGTAGTTTAGATTTTTTAACAGATTTCGTTTTCCCTACAGGCTTAATCAACTGTTTGCTTTCACTATCAGCCAAGTACCTTAATCATCTTTCTTCTTGGGAATGGACAAAAGTAAAGTGCACTAAGTAGGAGAATGGATAATATAGGAACATGGCAACCTGTATTGGTACAATTGGAGCTATTTCATTGGTGAATGAGGTGAACACGACTCTCGAGTATCTTCACTCACCAGTATGTGGATAGAATTCGATCGTGTGGGGCTGAATGACAAGAAAACTACCCAAAACCCCATGCCAGTGATTAATTTACAAGGAAAACAGAAAAGACGCATGTACGTCTTTTCTTTCAATTTGGAGCGGATCATCCAAACTTGCAATATTCAAAATTATGGTGAGGATGGTTTCTGTGCCAGGTGAAAGAGAAATGCAGAGCAAAAGTAGTTTCCTTTAGAGAAAGGTGAAAAGGAAAAGGAAAATGAGGTTGTATTCAACTATTTACTTAAACAACGTATCGTGCTCAAAAATCACATCAACTCTGAGGAGGCTGATGATATCCTTATACTATCTTCATGCATCAATTCTTACCAGTTTAATGTCGTATCTACTTGCTATTTTTATACTCGTGAACAAACAAAGTGGAAATGTTTGGTTACAGCTCAAGACTCAATCTTCCGGCTTTTGTTCGCCTTCTGGTATTACAGTTTCTTGCAAGTCAATCTGACCTGAATTGCCAGAAATAAAGCGTATTACAAGAAGTTTACCAATGAGTAACGCTGATGCCTACTAACTTGACATTGTTAACTTTTATGACATGCAAGTCGTCGTTAAGTATATGCAGATCTAAGTCCTATTTGTGTGATTCTAAAATCTGAATTTAATTGGAATTATTGGACAAAATGTCTCAGCAATCACGAAATAATTCCAAATTCAAAGTGTAGCCAATTTAATATAAAGAACTCAAGAGGACTATCTTGTCTCTCTTTTGTCGTGAAGAAGAGGAAAAGTTGTACTGCATCATCAATGTCCGTTATTTGTCACTACCAAATAAAGCTTAAATAAAGAGGAAAACAGAATATACCTAACAAGGATACCAAAGACGGAGCCTTTGAAGGTGCCTTTGATTTTACATATGTACCTGAATATAAAGTAAGGAAAGCTCTTCAAGTGCCCAAATTGTAGCAATACAGAGGAAATGTAGAACCAACTTACATTATCCCTGTAGTTCTGATTTACCATAAAATATTATATGATAGCTACGTAATAATAGGATTTTTTTTTTCGGTATACTTAGCTATAGGATATAGGACTGTTCAAGACATTAGAGAATAAGATGAAAGCTAGGAAAGGAGCTAGCTTAATGAATTAAAGGTAAGAAATTCAAACTAGAATACCTGAACTTTCCACGGATTTAAGGACATCGGATTTTCTAAAGGTGAATCCGATGAAGTTGGTATCTTTTGATGTCAACATCTGTGCCAAAAACGAGCAGAAAATGTTAAAACAGTCTGCATATGATATTCGAGAGTTGTCATTTTGAAGGTCCACGACGGTTCATACCTTCCTCCAAGGTCCAACAGAGGGTATTGTAGACGGTTGACCTTCCAACTGTCGAAAAGAAAAGGTTTATCAGACGTGGCAAGACCTTTTACATAGACGACGAAAAAGTGAAAATGTACTATTGTACTATCACAAGCAACTATAAGAATTCTACAAACTTGAATCAAAATGTAGGGAGGCAACTATCTAATTTAAGAGGAATTAAAAGTCCAACATTTTCTTTTAGAGGTGAGAAGTTCATTGACTGTTCCAAAGAGTAACATAAATATTAATTATATTACTTAAACGAACAGAGGAAAGAAATGCCGTTCTCTTCATGCTTTGGTCTTGGAAACAGGTAAAGGGACGGCTAAAAATCAAAGGAATGATGCTCTAATGATTTAAAATCATGGTGTTACAGGAACTAAGCAATTAGTTTCAAAGGTTATAAGTTGTAACGGCAAAGTATATCTTAACAATTTCACCACATACGACTGCTTGAGGACCACACACTACATTCACAATAATTGCACTCACTTCAGGAAATTTCTCAAAATTTTGAGTATCCATGTCTCCGTTGACTGTAGGCACGTATGCAGCTTCCATTTCATACAGCTTATCCCATTGAATGGTTCTGAGCCATGGATGTGCCTGAAATATTACTTGCTTAATACGGAACACGGAACAGAGCAGTATAAAGGGCAATGGAAAAAAGAACATAGATGTTTCATGGTTCCATAAACGAAAGATCAAGCAAAATGGATCGACATTTAGCGATGAACCAAATCAAAGTGGAAGATTTGTCTCACACAAACGGAAACAAATGCAACTTGTTTCTGAAGACCCTTCTGCAAACAGAGCATTCTTTAATGCTTGAAAGAAACATATACCTTCAATTCTTGCACACCTCTTGTCCCCAGCCTTGATTCTACATCACATAGCAAGCGGGAAATTAGATCTTTGGCCTCGTATGATAATTTGGGTTCCTCTGGGAATTTCAGGCATGTCTTCCAATTTATTATCTGATAGATAAAGGAACCAGTTCTTCAGACAATGTTAAGAATTCCAAACAAATAGTTGAATTGAGAACATAATTCAGGCATCACCTTCCGGCATGTCATCCTTGGGTCATCTGAACAGAAAGGAGGATAACCTATGAGCATCTCATACATGATTGCGCCCAATGACCACCAATCGCACTCCATTCCATATCCTTTCTTCAGCAGGACCTCTGGCGCCATATAATCAAGAGTTCCAACAGTTGAATAGGCCTGAAGACGACAAATGAGAATTCCAAAATTAAATTGCTGTCTAAAATAAGATGTTAAGGTTCAGTGCGGTAAAAAAAATTACTAATGCACGGCGATTCCGTTTCCATTGTAGCAATTGTTCTTTTGGCATAGACCATGGGGCTTTGTCACTGCCCGCTTGTCCCCCAGCTTCATTTGAAACTTCTTGAGTTGCAACGTCTTCATTTTCCAGCAAAATTGTCGAATACTTCTCATCCAGGGGCTTGCACAAGCCAAAATCTGAAAGCTTTAGATGGCCATTTTTGTCCAATATCAGGTTATCCGGTTTAATGTCCCTGTATTTTTTTTAAGTAAGCAAAATGAATTGAAAATCAGCTTCTTTCAAACAAGAATCACTGGATTTTTAGGTGAAGATATTAAATTTATAAAGAAACTTTACACTACAACACGTACATTAATGCAGTCACTTTTTACATGGTACAACACCTAACCTCTTTAATAATAAAACTTACTCCACGCTGAAAGGGAGAACACAGAAAACGCATTCTAAACTGTATGAGACACGGTTGTCCTACCTGTGAATATAGTTGTGCTGGTGAATTGAATCTATAGCTAGGATGCTTTCTGCTATGTAAAAACGAGCAACATCTTCAGACAGAATATCTTCCCTCATGAGTAATGTCATTATGTCTCCCCCAGGTAGATACTCCATTATAAGGTACAAGAAATCAGAATCTTGAAAAGAATAGTGAAGTTTGACAATGCACCGACTATCAACTTCCGCAAGTAAGTTCCTCTCGGATCGAACATGCTCAACCTGTTAATAAAAGAAAAAGATTAAACGAAATAACCATCATGATATGCTAAGAATGTATACGATTTTTCTGTACAACTAGGTTAAGTTGGCTTTATTTGAATCCACAAGAGATTTCGAGTAACACAACACTACAAAACCAAAACACTAGACCAATTCTTGTTTCATAATGACTAGGTTGGTACTAAGACCACTACAGCAGTATCGTCAAGGGGCATCTAAAAATTTTAACAAAGCATATGAAAATGCTTTGAACTTGACGTATTCCCATGGTTGGTATATAATACTACAATGATAAAAGGTTCGATGACTTTCGAGAAGAGTGGAAAACAACTATTCCTGGTCCCAGTTGAATGAAAGAAACTAAAAGACTGGTTCAAGACTTCACTCAGAGGGAATAACAAGTAAATAATTGTGAACATTAACGAACTTTAGTATTCTGGCCTCACCTGTCCGCGGCTAAGCATCTCAGACTTCTTCAGTTTCTTCATGGCAAAAATTTCTCCGGTGCACTTCCCTCGGCATAGCCTTACCTGCATTTGATTGGTCCAATATATAAACTTCACTTTATTTGCAGTCACAATGTGATTCCTAACAAACAAAATGATCCTAATTAAATCTCCACAATCTAGAAATGAAGATGCCCTAATGGAACTATACGCTGCAAAACGTATATGTCCCGAGGAATCAAATAAATGACCCAAGTAACTTAATAATAAAGATCATAAAGCTTCAAGTTTCCAATAACCACTTTCACAGTCTATTCCCCAAAAAAGAAACATTATAACAACAATGGAGTTGATTAGCATGAATCATGATGTTTCCATATTTACCTCCCCAAATGCACCTTTACCAATCACAGTTAATTGTTCGAAGTCATCGATACCAACTTTACGCCTTTGCAGCCTCATAAACTCCGTTTCTTTGCGCTCCAAATTCCTCATCATCTCCTCTTGTTCCTCATCGGATATCCGAGCCTCTTGTGCTTTCCTCTGAAGTGTTCGACGTCTGAAACAGAGCATACAGAACAAACAGAGTCATCTTGCTTATTATATAAAGACCGCAAATGAACTGCTTAAATGCGGAAACTAACAATAACTTTCATAACCACCTAAAACAAGAAGCAGCAATAAGAGAACAATAAAACTCATGGTAGGATCTCTTTCCTTTCAAGTTGACCTTCTATGACTTGGATTAAATCACTAATACTAATGAATCAGCGTTGTTTTTACCTCTCTAACCGATCCTGAAGACCTTGCAAGTGGTTCTTGTAGTGATTCTCTATAAACTGCTTGGCAGCAGCGGCCTTCTGCCTAGTGACCGGCGACGAAACCGACACATCAGGGCCCGAATCCAAGCCGCTACGATCCGGCTTCAAGTTCAAAGCACCTAGCCTCACCGTACCATCACCTCCGTCCATTTCGCCGACAGAATGAAATCAAAATCGAGCAATTAATCCGATTCAACAACACTCAAATCAGAAGCTCATTTCTGCAAGATCTGGAGAGGTTAGGGGATGCGTGTAGATACGATTGTCTGTGAAAATGACCCACAGAAACTGAGGCTGTTTCGAACAGAAAATGAACTGGCAGATTTATATATATATAGAGACAGAGAGAAAGGAGGTAGGAGACGTCAAAATGGCCGTCTTATCTGTGAAGATCTGTTTTGTCCGTTTGCTTGCAAATTTTAAATATGGAAACAGCTTTCTCGTAGCAGAAGTAGGTGGGTCGGGGAGAGAGGGATGGAAGACGTTAAACGCCATCGTTTCGCTCGCATGAACTGGAATCTCAGAAGCATTTAATGGATCCAGAGAGACAACAGGTAAAATTTTGCGTTCGAGAGATTTAGCGCCAGACGTTTCTGGACCAACTGCGTGGATTGTCGGCGGAGATTTATATTACGTACATACGGCGTGCCGTTTCATTTAATAGCCGATTTCTAGTGGCTGCGTGAATTGCACGCTCGCATTTAATTTGGTGAAAGAACTCGTCCCATCAGTGTTGTTATTGGGGGGTGTCATGCACGGGGTCAGGAAGAGAGTTGGACGGGTATACAACTGAGTTTCCCAAAGATGGTTAAAGGTATCATGGTAGTGCGTGTCGGTCCGAAGTCAAGCATGTGTTGAGTGCGGTGCGATCTCATGGAATGTACATGTACATGGGGAACAGTACTTCTGTACCATTTTTATTAATTTTCATCCATTTATTTTTTCGATGAATGGGTAAGATGTAATGAAACATCGCAGGATCAACACAAACGGAACAAAAGATCTGTTCCGTGTACGTAGTCCGATGCCTGAGGTCCCGGTGATGTCACACGTCACAAACGTGACTTTCAAGTATCGGATCTCGGACCCGGGTCTCTAACTCTAATCTTCCGTATTCTCTCCTAAACTAAAAACCAGGGGTCGCCACGTGGGTCGTCATCAGCTTTTTCTTAACCTTACGTTACAATACAACCTGCCACCTTAAATTTTGGTTACCAAATAATATACTATATTTATATAGTATATTATTTGGTATTATAAAAATAAAAATATTTTTATTAATTTTAACTAAAATTTATTTTATAATAAAAATTATTTTTATATATAAATATTATTTAAAGTATATTAAACAATATATAAAACACAATATTAATTATTATATAATTTTAAACCATATGAAAATAAATAAAAATATATCTAACCAAATCTTTTATATGGATTATAACATAAGTAAAACTAATATCAAAAATAAATAATAAAACATATAAAAAAATCAAATAATATTATATAAATCTCAAGATAAACATGAAGATGAGTTTGTAGATATTGTAGAAATTATGTATAAAACATAAGGACAAAAGGACCTAAAAAGTAGGCTCATTAATTGATTTGAAAAATCTATCTGAAAAAAATATTTTTTTGAAAAGCTCCAAATTTGATATTCTTAAAAAGTTATAATTTGACTGCCAGAAAAGTTAGATATACTAAAAGAGTAATTTTTCATTTAACAGTCAAATAATCATTTTTCTTAAAAACAGCTTTTGTAGTAGAAAAAAAGTACTTATTTACCCTCTAAAAGCTCTACCAAATTAGCACTTAACAAAATATAGCATGTATCACCAAATTAAGTAATCAAAAGAAGGACAAGTTTAGTGGAGAAGACAAGTTGCCAACCGCCTACAAACTAGTCTTGCATAGATCTTATTGGCATGTGTATAAAGATCTCTCATATTTTCTTTACTTTGTCATCTTTCACCAATAAATTTGAAGTCTTCGTCGTTTCCTTCTGTCTCTTCTTCAAAATTCACATTTCACGTTGCTTTTCTTTGCGTCAGTTGGTAAAATATCTCAGGGGTTGGTAAAATATCACTCCTTAGATTTATACCGTGCCATCTTTGATGAAAGTTGGTAAAATATAAGCATCATTGCGTTGGAATATCCAATTATTCCCTCGGCCGCTTGTTTTTGGACTGGACTCTACAGTGGAATAGCACAAATTCCCAATGTCATTGGATTACAAATACGTCCGCATGTAAATTAGCAATTGTCACATTTCTCCACTTTCTACAACTTTAAGGCTTGTCTTCCACTCCTGTCCCCGAGAAAGGATCGTAAAAGCGTAGAATTCCAACGGAAGAAGTAACCCAGAGAACCAAAACCTCCGAGCTTAAGGGAACGCCCTGTTTTAGCGTAAGCATCGACAGTACTCCCCATTAATCTCCTCGTTGAATTGACGGCATCTCCAAGTTATTAGGATAGTCAGAGTTTTTAGACCTACAAAATAGAACATTGAAAGGTTCTCTCAAATGTCTAAATTCGATCCAAGGTTATTTTTTTTAGTTAAGGGATAAGGGATTTTTATCAATGAAGTTTTTTTAGTTAAATCTTAAATGATTAACATTTTTTAAAACTCTAACAATGTAATTTAAAATATTAGTTTTTTAAAATGTTTTATTGATGTGACTAATAAAGTAATCTTTGACTATTAAATGTAAACATTCACGTCAAATTTTGATTAACATGTAGGCATTCACGTGGATTAATATTTAATAGGGTATGTTAATGGCATTTTAACTCCGACTGATACTCTGTAAGTGTTCAAAATCCATATTCCACAGTCTCTGCCTTCTGATCATCTCTGCTGGCATTTTACTAGGGACGGTGTGTATAGTGTTAAATCGGGGTATAGGATTGCTACGGGATAGTTCTCCTCTATTCCTGCGTATTTGATTGATGGTCACTGGAATTCTCTCTGGAATGCTCAGATTC
>JANVCQ010000002.1:2655645-2668874 GCA_025531925.1 Erythroxylum plowmanianum
TTACAATTAATTAAAATATAATTATTCATTAATTTAAATATTATAATTAATTAACATATAATTAATTAATTAGTTACAATGTAATTAATTAAAATATAATAAAAGTTTAATTCTCAATATTTTTGTACAAACCAACCACCATCAATGCTAATGGTAATTATTCATTCCTCTTAACCAATCATCATAATAATAATATTATTATTAATTCATCTTAATCAACCATCATAATTATAATAATAATATTCATTCTCACTCCTTACTATATTCATTCTCATTCTTATTATTATTCCTCCATGCGAACCAATCGCCTCCTGAATAAAATTAAAGAATTTGAAATACGATTAAAAGAACTTGTCCTTGCCTGTCAAATTTAATTGATTTATTTTTTTATAAAAATTACTATTTTATAAACAACGGTCAATTAGTTAATAAATTAATCAATTTTTAACAACAAGAGTTATTAAATTAAAACGAACTGAAAATTTAGATAGTTCAAAATTTTTATTGTTGAATCTGTTGAATTGATTTAATTTTTCAATCAGCAATAAAATGAGTTATATAAAAATTTTAAAAATCATATTTGAGTGATTAGAAAATAAAGTTATTTTAACTTGCTATACGAGTTACCTTTATTAGCTCGTAACAATCAACTTATAGATGTCTAAGTAAAGTAGTGTCCCAATTTCCAAATTCTTTTTGGAGACATCAACTTTTTTTAAAGAGAGGAAAAAAACAAATGAAGGGTTGGTGATTGACTTTTATAAAGGCGGTTGGATTCTCATCCTCTTCGCCGGTGGAAAGTAGGTGTAATCTGCTCCAAACTTTTCTCTCTCCTCGCCTTCAATCGTTCTCAACGGCCGTTCGCATATAGATAAAGAATATACCAAAAAAGATAACGTCACCAACCCCTTGAAAGTTACAGGATTGAGTTGCGAATTAAGTACAAAAAATTTAGAAGTTGATAATAAGACAATAAAAATTAATAAATTAATAAAAATAAAATAGATATAAAAGATAATTTAATAAAAAATACTTACAAATAAAAATATAAAAATAATAAAAACGTAATACGATAAATATATAATAAGGTAAAGTAATTATTTAAAAATTATAAATTTGGATGTTAATAAAAAAGATAAATTGTCTCGTCTATAATTAAGACACTAATGTTTAGCATCCAATACATTTACAGGTTAATTATAACAAAATTTTAAACTTTACTCAATTTTACAATATTAGTTTAAACTTAAAAAATAATATTAAAATGTATTTATATTCAATTTTTAACAAAAATATCTCGATGTTAAGTTCTTTATTAATGTTGATAACATGATGAGCTATGTCGGATTATTTGATTGTCAAATTTGTATCGCTTATAAATTTTATTATTTAATAAATTTAAAATATCAAAAACTCTAAAATAATTACACAGTGAGTACATAATTATTTTAACGTGTTTGATATTTTTAATTTGTTAAATAATAAAATTCATACTGACACAAGAATAATATGGGACAATTATGTGGTACAAATATTAATTTGACGTGGCTCGTTATATTATTTATATTAATTAATATTTTAAAAATTAGACTGAAAGTTAAACTGGTAAAACAAGAGGTTTAAGATTTAAAATGTTCAAACGGTATTAGATTGTCATAAAATCGATTAAAAATTATATAAAATTAAAGAATTTAAAATATTATTAAAAGAGATTATCATTATTCATTAAAAAATTTGAAGTTTAATTTTTAAAAAAATCGTTTAATGAAAATTAATGAATTTACTTTAATTTATAAAAACTTATAAATTTATAAAAATTGACTTATTAATTAATATACTATCCGGTTTTAGCAACAATAATTATTAAAGTAAACTAAATTGAAAAGTTAAAAATTAAACAAAAAGTAGCATGTTTAAAAGTTTTTACGGTTAAACTGGCTGAACCGATTGAGATTTTTAATTATTAATATTAAAAAAACTTAACATTGGACTATCTGTGTTAAAAATCAAAATTGAAACATTTTAACACTGTTTTAAAATTCAGGTTAACATTATAAAATTAAGTAAAATTTGAAAATTTCTTATAATTAAACCTTACTTTCATTAACTGCTGTATTTTAACTTTGTGTATTCGAAATCAGCACGGAGTCCACAATCTAACACAAGCTGGAGAATTATGGCACATCTTATTAATGGGATGAAATACTTTTTTTTTTCCCCATAAGATGTTTTAAGAAGGTTCCAATTATGAGAAAACACTTTTAAGTCATTCATATTCAGACTAATTCCTGCTTGAGCTAGATAGGTTTCTTACGGGATGCAAAACTCTGACCCTAAATTTTAAACGGTTGTATATACGAGAACGGTTTAAATCCACAATCTTACTTAAATCAGGAGAGCTCCTTACCAACTCATCGTTGACCTGGAGATATGGGATGAAACACTTTTAGTAACAAGGTAAACCTCACTTCTTGAATAACATTAGTACTTCTTATTAAACAAGAAATACAATTTTCTTCCTGTGATCTTATTAAAAATTTTGAAACTAAAGCGTATGATTTTCTTAAAGTTAAAGGTCAACAAAATATGGCATCAGGTCTGCAATAGAGTTCTAAGCTACCGCACAAGTCGGTGCAGACCTACCTAATGACCTATCCCAAAAAATGTCAACACGTCGTTCCCACCAAACTCTAAAATCTTCAAACACTAAATCAATGGATCTCGTTCCCACCAAATTCTACAGTCTTCAATCACTAACTGCAATGGATAACGCTAACTTGGATTACTTACTATTTTAAGAAAGGCCATCCAAGAGTCAATCATGCCTCCATCTCATTCCCACTAATTAATGAAGATTAGACTAACAATTTTGCAAATTAGTGATGTAAAAATTAAGCAATAAATTCAATTAAAATGATACTTATAAATTTTAGTATTTTTATTTTCTTTTAAAATTAAGACGATTTATAATCTTAAAAAATTTTAAAGTTTCAAGTTGTTTAAGAAAATTATTTAATTTTTCCTAAATTTTAATTAAAAATAACGATAAAATATAATCATATATTTTTTATATGAAGATTAACTTAATATTTAAATTCAAGTTGAATTATTTAAACTTGGCATAAAATAATAATTTATTAAAATTATTTTAAATTAAATTATCATTTCGTTCGTATATTGTTTTTAAACCGCATTTATTTATTGTCATTTTAACAAAATTTAAGAGAGAATTTCTTAGACAATTATTAAAAATTTATCTTTTTTTTCCTTAATTCTTCAAAAATTCCTTTGCATACTTCGTCGGCATTATCCTTATCTCTGCCCTGTACTTTTGGGTATTTTCGTCCAAAATGTACGGGCTCGCGACACTTGTCAGTGTCTCCCAGAAACTTGTAAAATTCGCGAGGACCCAAATGCCCCTGGACTCAGGCTAGTGGTCGGCTTGAATTATACCAGACGCCGCTCTTTCATTGGGTATACACTCTTACTCAGAGTTGATTGCTCCACGTCCAAGCATCAAGCTGGCCCACAAGAAGAAACTGAAAGGGTAATTAAGGATTTTAACCTCATACATTGTCTTAAAAGCAAACGAAACTAGGAAGCGACAAATGGACACTTGGCGGATCTTCCGAGAGCCAAATCCTCGAGGACGAAGGAGACAACCTTAGTTTAATAATACTTAAAAAACAAGAAACGCAGAGCAAAAGCTCCAAGCTCAAATCAAAGACCAACAACAAAAAAAGGAAAAAGAGGTGGCAATATTTCTGTTGAGATCTCAGCTGCTGTGTCTTGTTGTTAGTACCAATCCCTCTCTTGTCTTAATTTTTTTTTTAAATTTTTACAGCTATTATCACTGTTCTCATTCTACCTGTTTCTCTACATAGGCAGTAATTGATGATTGACTTGGAGCTAATCAGTTCTACGCTTACAAAATTTGGTAGCTTTTGAAATATGTTGTTTTGTGATTTGGGTATGTTTTGTTAGTGTATTCTCAGCTCTGGTTTTGTTAAAGTAGTCAAGGGAGTGATTTCTTTGTGATATCTTACGAGTTTGAGTATTCCTCTGTTTCGGTCTGCGTTTTCTGTTCAGCATTTTTATAAGAAACAGAGAGTTTGGTTAGACATGGAAGGTTTGGACTTTTTGGAAGTTGTTTATAATTTTGATAGTGATTAGTATATCTGTTCCTAAATAGGAAATAGGAGTAGGCCAACAAGAAAGACACTTTTGCAGATATTTCAGTTTTATCAGTTTAGTTTTCAGCTGCCTGACAGTCCTTTGATCCAGATTTTTCTGAAAAATGGGGAGTAATTTGAACTTCAAGAACTTCACCAACGACCTGTCCTCCAATACCCGTGTCGGTGGCGGCCGGCCGCCTGAAAACTTCCTGTTGGCAAGACAGCCGTCGATCTACTCCTTGACTTTTGATGAGTTTCAAAACACCATGGTGGGTTCGGGTAAGGACTTTGGATCGATGAACATGGACGAGCTGCTCAAGAACATATGGAACGCAGAGGAGAACCATACCACATCAACCACTTCAAGTTTGCCCCAAGAGGGTCTACAGCGACAGGGCTCGCTGACCCTTCCACGAACGCTGAGCCAGAAGACAGTTGATGAGGTCTGGAAGGACATAGCTAAGGAATATGGGGGTATTGTTGGAGGTGGAGGCGCTAGTTTGCCCCAGAGGCAACAGACTTTAGGAGAGATGACTTTGGAGGAGTTCTTGGCGAAAGCTGGCGTGGTGAGGGAAGATACACAAGTAGCAGCAAAGGTGATTACTAACGGCTCGCTTTTTGGTGACGTAACAAGAACAGCGAACAATTCTGGTTTAGGAATTGGATTTCAGGGCAATAGGGCTATGGTGTTGAATAACAATGCTGGTAATCAGGTAACTATGCACTCCTCGAATTTGCCTTTGAATGTGAATGGGGTTAGATCAAATCAGGGACAAGCACAAGCACAGGGACAAGCTCATCAGCAACAAATGTTCACTAAGCAGTCCAACGCAGGATATTTAAACCCAGTGCCTTTGCAAACTAGTCCTAGAATGAGGAATGGAATTATGGGAGGGGTTGGGGATCAAGGACGTGGTGGTGGTTTAATGCAGACAGGAGCTGTGGGAATGGTCGGATTAGGAGGAGTTGGAACTGGTTCACCTGCAAGCCAAATTTCATCAGATGCGATTGGGAAGAGTAATGGCGATACGTCTTCGGTATCACCAGTTCCTTATGTGTTTAATGGAGGTTTGAGAGGGAGGAGGGCTGGTGGTACAGTTGAGAAGGTGGTTGAAAGGAGACAGAGGAGGATGATTAAGAACAGAGAATCTGCTGCAAGATCACGGGCTCGCAAGCAGGTGATTCTTCTCACCAATTGTTGTCCTTCTGTACATCTTGTTTTGCAAGTTGCTGCTCTTTTAATTCCTAAATTTTGACATGAATCTTCACACTTTTCTACTGGTCCCTTGCTCAAACTGGTTTTCTTTTGCAAGGGTTAAATTGTTTTGAGCCATGTGCTCATGTTATAGAAACCACCAACTCTAACAAAAAGATTAGATTGAGATAAAGGGAACAGGCACAACTATCAATTTCTTTTGTGACTTCCTGAGTTTTGCTTATTAACCTTCTGATTGTGTCATCTTGGGCCTGCTGCATGTTAAAACTCCATGAAAGATTATGCAGCAGAATGGTATTATGATAGCGAACTGACATGACACGAGAGGAAAGGTTTTGAGAAGTCACATTCATGAGAAGTTATAAGGATCCAGTTTGTTGAAAGGTAATGGAAGTTTTGAAATTAACATGGTGTTTAGTAAGTCTTGGAACAAAATCAATGAGAATATTAATCAGGCTTTAAAACCTTTTTGTTGAAGCTTTTCAGAACTGAAGCTTGATGAAGGAAATACAAGTTTATCTAGTCGGATAGCTGCGGCATCGGAATTTAAACGTCTCAATCGACGTTACTATGTTTTCTAAGCATGGTTTTGGACTTTTTTCAGGCATATACCATGGAATTGGAAGCAGAAGTTGCAAAGCTTAAAGAGGAGAATCAAGAACTGGTGAGGAAACAGGTACACAGTCTACTGATGTTTGTTTGTTAGCTCCAATCCAACACGTGCAACATGAAACCATCATCTGTTATTAATCCAAACCATGTTTTTAATTATCGTTAATCAAGTTTTTTTTTTTTTTTTGTGCAGGCGGAGATCATGGAAATGCAGAAAAATCAGGTTCCTTTTCTTATTTCTGACTTCATCTATCGGTTCACATTGAAACAAACACCTAGCAGAATTTGAATCTTGTGTTTTTTTTTTGGGTTCATTTCAGGCAATGGAGATGATGAACATGAAAATGCAGCAAGGATCTAAGAGACAGTGCCTGAGACGAACTCAGACCGGTCCGTGGTGAAGTTGGACTTCAACGGATGAATCATGTGTGCTGTACATATCCAAGAGGAATTTGCAGCTTATGTGTTCCATCATCAACTACTTATTCCTCTGCATGGTCACTTGTGTTATATAACCAAATGTCCTTGTAATTACTTCTACTTAGCACATATAGTCTTGAAGTTGCTCTTTGTACCAAATAATGTCAATTTTGTATGTAGTAAATTTCTATGTAAACTTTACAACTGCTTTACCTGCAGTCCTTTTTCTTTGTTCCACATGCTTATATTTCTATGGTATATTGGTGTATTGAAAAGAGGAACTTATTTGGGATTAGTCATGCTAAGAAGCAATGGCGTCAAAGATGAGAGAAAACGACCTGGTTGAAGATGATCAGACAAAATTGTCGCATAAAACGATCGTTTTGTTATAGTCTAAAGATTAGGTTTGATCTTTCAACCCAACCGAATTGGAGTCCTTTTGCCACAAAAATGGGGTCCAATGACGAACGCAAAGAAATTTTAGGTGAGCTGAGCAGTTCATCATCATTTGAATATGCCACATCTGTAGGTCCTGAAAAGAACATTTCATAATCGAACTAGAAAAACAACGTTGTGCCCGTATAGGTAAAACGTGCACTCAGCATTCATCAGACAAAAGACTCAAAAGTCTTAAGAAATGCTCATTTGCCCAGAACATCAATATACTATAAGCATAGGCAACTACACTTGAGACTTCTAATCATGGTTCCCCAAAATTGTTCTATTGATATCTTTTGAAATTGTTACGCCTGAAGTATATCCATGGGCTCACAAAGATCACTAATCTGCCAATTTATGAGAGGCCATTCAGACTATCTTTCAGCAACCAAGGTGTTCTATTTACCATCCTCTGAATTGTCAAGCTCCATAACTGTCAGCAAGTTATTTTCATTGTTGCCTGACCGGTGCAGCGATAAGAAGCATTACAGTAACCTCGAGTTGAAATATTCTATTGCTAGTCAGTATGAGTAGCTGGATACACTTTATATGTTCTTCCACGATGTCATCTTCCTGCGATCCCTTCCTCTAAATGATCTGGTAAGAAAGCCAGTACAAACGGGCTTACACAAACCAACATCAACAACAGAATTTTTCTTCTTTTCAGATGGTGATGGCTCGTCCATGAAGCAGTCGAACAATAATGCGAGGCAGCGCACTTGGTGTGCTAAGATGTAGTTTTCTTGATCCAAAGGCACCATTTTTAATATATGAAGATTGACCTGTTCAGCATAAGTGAAAAATATGAATTTACTGCATCCACTAAGGGATATTGTCACATAAAAAGCAGTAACCAAAACAGAAGTTTAGAAAACACAAACAACATATCCGTGGAAATACAACAACCCCTCCTTATGCCAGTTTATAGACAATCAAGTGAAGAATCAGGAAGCACTGTGATGTTGTGACAACTGATTTCTCCGTCCACAATCGAGTTAAAAATTGTTGAGTGTCTAGATGTGTTTGAAAATTTATAGAACTCCACAGCTCAGATAAATGCAACGTTGTCTAATAAATACAAGGGTATCAGGCTGTTAATAATTGCAAGAACATTCTACTGAACAAGCTATCCAATAGCTACTATGAAGTTAACACTAAGTCACATTCACTTACTTCTGCTTCCATGGCACGGAGTTCATTATAACATGCAGAGCTGTCATTTTCGTCCTGGTTTTCTCCACCAGTGTATAGACTCAAGGAAAAAAGGGGAGGCCTAAGAGGATATTCCATGCTGATTCTAACCTGTCAGCAAGGAAAAATTAACATCAGGTGTTGAAAAACCAATCAATATCAGTATATACTTGAAAAGGGTGGAACCAACCCTACCTTTGCTTCCAACTTAATGTTCCTCCCATCAGCATTTATTTTCCTTGTTAAAATAAGAGAATAGTCTTTAACCCCATAATCTACCCAATTCCTGCCGATCCTGCCATAGTGTTGAAATGAAACACCGCTTCCTAAATTGTGCTCAAGATGTGCAAGCTCATCCTGGTCACTATCAAAATCCACCAGGAGTTCATTATCATCATCATGTTTCTTGAAACTCTGTGATTTCACCATATTGATTGGTGGGATCATGCTCTTTGAAATTAAAGTTAGCTCCCTGGAATGTCCTAGGTTAGATAATTTTGATGGTGTAAGCTTGGCAGATGTTACTGAAACCAGTGATGGAAGCTCCCCGTCTTCCCTAGTGCCCTCCGATTCTTCCTTTGAAACATGTGATTTTTCATTTGTATCAACATCCGTAGCTTCTAGTGCTTGATCTGTGCTATTAAGGGCTGCAGATGAAGCCTGGCTAGGTGGAGGTCCTGCAGGTGACCAACTATGCAAATCACACAAAGGAGTATGTGAAGCCCATGGAACACTTTCACAACTCAAAGAAGGCCATTTAAGCTTCACAACAGAATCAAGCTGTTCCCTGTAAGCCAGTCAAAAGAATCCAACTTTTCAACATACATCATACCTCACTGCAGCAATAAATAAGCTGTTTTGGGAGCCTTAACAACAAACTCATCAACTCTATCAACGCAATGGGCAATAAACAAACAGATAATATGTATCAATAATAGATTGGAGATGAATTTCAAAGTACTACCCACTTGTTATATAAAAGATGAAAATTGAAGGCCTAGCCAACTTCACAAAACAATTAATATGCAAATTTTGACCACATAAATGCTATCATTCATAGAGTTATCTTGTCTTCCTTAATGGTCCAATACTCCTATTACATAAATCAGTGACTCACGTAAGAGCCAGCTGAGCCCTTTTTCGACAGCGGATCTGCTGTAGCACAGTCTGTATCCGATTCTGTTGGCGATATATTGACAAGCCAGCTAATACATCAGACTTAGCTCCTTCATTGGCTGCATTTTCATGGCTACTAAGCAATGGTGCAATCTCTGGTAAGAAATCAATCCCTGCCAAATGCTGAGCCCATTTATAGGGACGTGAAGTTCTCTTTTCATCAAATGAAAAGGCATTTCCAACAAGAATTTTGGCTGACTGCATTCACACGGAGAAGATTTATCAAGAGAAAGAGAGAGAAAGTGGTGAAGTTACATGCACGTGAAACATATATCCATACCTGGTGAGGAAGCTCAAGCCCAGTGTCATCAGGAAACAAGTTGCATAAGATGTTATTTTCAGGTCCTTCATGGGATCCTTCAACCCCAACACATACAATATTCAACTTATACAAGTACTCAAACTTCAGAGTGACAAGCTTTACAGACTTCGGATCAGAAACCTCATCATCATATATATGGACACCAATCTTTAATGGATGAACTTGGTACATTCCGACTTGATCAAGATTATCCTTGCTCGGTAGCCTTTTTGGCCTTTTCCTCCTTCTCTGGCCATCATCTTCCTCATCAAGTGCATCATCCTCCAACTTTGAATTCTCTACATCAGTTGATATGCCTGATCCATTCAATACACTCATTATAATTATATAGCTGCTTTCAGATGAATGATCAATTGATTTGTAAATGATGTAACACGAGTCAAATGCATTAACTTCACCTACTCTCATGTTCTTGCCACAACTTTAGGTTACAAACGAATATTTATAAGGTGAACTAGTGACCATAATGTAAGTTAACCAAGTGCTTACCAGTGTCACTATTTGCTTGCTGGCGGGCAAATGTTTGAGCATCTTTTATACTTCCAATTATATCCAGTTCAATACTTTCCCCGAATGCTTCCTTTTGTGCCACGAACTGTGAATAAATCACATAAAGAGGGGGAGGAAGTAATTCTGCTGAGCTTTGCTGTTTTAATTTCTTTGTATGCAATATCCCTAATTGATTCTGGACAGGTAAAGAAGCTTTCTTAAGTGACTTAAGGTGTGACGGCAGACTTGATAAGAACTTCTTCCGATTGGAAATGGTCTCTACCAGACCCTTCTTCCGTTGTTCCAGTTTTTCACGAAGCTTGCATAGTTCCTTGCGCTGGTAGAAATACAATGTTAGCATTTTGGATCACACTCTTCTATTCCTTAACAACTGAAGAAAAAGAGAGAAAGAAAAAAAACCTCTCTTTTGGCTACTAGTTCATTAAAATAGCACATTTCCCGTTTACATTACATGTTAGAAGATGATATAACGGGACAAGATATTGTCTTTCTTCAAATCTCTAGAGTGAATAAAAAGAATTCCTAATAATAACAGTTGAAGCCAACACTAAGCCAATTGAACTTTGCATAAACTTGCAAAGTCAATAACCTTTAGGATTTCAATCGATCCCCTATTGCCAGAGCTCTCCAAATACGTACAAACAAAAAACAAAGAAAGGTTTCGGTAACACCTGGTGCAGCTCGTAGTTGAGCCTCTTGAGCATCAAATTGTGAGAACAATCGTCGGACAAAACTGGACCTTTAATGTGATCAGGAGCATCTCGAAGGAAGTCTTCTTCGGGCACAAGCTCGATATCAGGATACTTAGACTTGAAGTCTTTACAAGCCTTTATAGCTTTCACGTAGTGACCCTTCTCATACATCAAATTATGAAGTTGCAGCGTCGTCAAATCCACTGGCGCTTTCGCTCTCTCTGTCTCCGACTTCACTCTGTCCTCCTCCAGCAATATTGCCCTGTTCGCCTACACCACTCAACCCACAAACAAACCCTAATTAACACCAGATGACAAATGAAAAAAATGAACCCCAAAAGAGAAAAACTCGGTCAAAGAATACGAGCAAAGACCTGACGAAGAGAGATGAAGTTTAGAAAATTTTGGGCGACAAGCTCTCGGAGATGTGCTTTGGGCTTTCTGTCTTTTTTGACGGAGAGAATTTGTGCGACGATGTTCTCCACCGAAGCTTTGGTCTCTCCAAGTGCTTCATAAGGTGATTTTTTAGGTAACATAGAGTCTTCTTCCATGGGCGCTCCCTCCACTATCTCGCCGTCCTCCATCCCAACCCCTGAAGTTTTACACCAAAATTGTTCTCTTTCTGTTCAAGGATTAGATTGGATCGACCACAGTAGGTTGCTCCTAAAACTGCATCGTTTCGATGATCCTTTTTTTTTAAAAAGAAAATATGGAAGAAAAGCTCGGCCAGTTAAACGACAACGTGTGAACTAGAAGCGTCTAGTTTCTATTTTTAGTTTTAATTTCTTCCTTTTATAAAAGATGATTTTTTGTTTCTGTTTTTTTTTATATAATTGTTTTATTATCATTTAAATATATATTATTTGATTATTTATTTTAATAAAAATTGTAAATAATTTAATTCAATATTATATTTATATATTTAATAAATTTAAATTTATTATTAATAAAATTATGAATAATTTAATTTAATTTAATTTTTATAATTATATTGTATATAATTAAATTTAAAAAATATAAAAACATAAACAAAAAACTGAAAACAGAAACTGAAAACTGCAACAGAAAAGCAAAAATAGAACCAAATGACCCTTTAGTGTTCAACCATTTGGGTTATTACATTGTTGAAGGAATAATCAAGATAACATAATAGAAACGTATATTTGATTTAGAGCGCAGGTAACAAACACTAGAGAATACTTGAAGGAAAGAAAGATACACAAAATCAAATAAAAAGAGAGAGAAAATAACATTTTTATTCGATTATGACATATTGACATAGTCGTTACAATTCAACTTAAATACAACTGATATACAATTTAGTAGTTCTTGGCATAGGGTTAAAAAGCTAGACTTTATTTAAACGCAACATATAGTGTTTAACATCTAACAACTAGTGAACTTCCGTTGTTCATTCAGTCATTGTCTTCTTCTTCATTTGCTTTTGTAATAATTCCCTTCCCCTTAACATCCCTCTCAACCAAATTGATTTCTGGAAAAACATTTTTGAAGATCAAAGAGATATTCCTATGTTGCGTTAGCATCATCTTCGTTTGACCATTGAATTAGCCACTAAGTTACTACGCGATTGTTTCTTAGAGTCATGTGTCTTCCCAGTATCGCCACTGGCACTCATTCGACTGTAGTGATAAATTCAGGTAATGACGAAGACGCTCTGCCTTGCCTTATGTTAGCTTTTTTCAACCGTGACATATGAAACACAGGATGAATTAACGATCCCGAAGGTAACTCCAGTTTATACGCCACCTTCCCAATGCGTTGTATCACTTTATACAGTCTATAATAATGCGGTGACTATTTTTGGTTGCTTCTTTTCTATAAAGAATGTTGCTTATACGGTTGTAGCATTAGTAATACTATATCGCCAACCTAGAACTCTCGTTCGAATTGTCTAGAATCTGCATATTGTTTCATCCTATTTTGGGCTCTCTGCAAATGGAATTTCGTCACATTAGTCATTACTTATCTGTTCTGGAAAACTCGATCCACTCCTACCACTTTTGAATCTCTTGCTATTTAAGGTGTATAAATAGGTGGCGGGTAATCGTATAAAACCTCAAATGGTGTCGAATCAATGGATGATGTAACACCCGAGATGTGTACAATCCCACAAGCGATTAGAGTCCCAATTTAACCATGCAGCCACCATGCTGACTTCAATCACACAACAACCTCATTCCTTGGTTTTCTTCAATCCACACAGTCCATAGACTCCAATGTAGTGTAGAATTCCTACAAGTTATGTAACATTCCATCACCGATGAGAAGGATAAATTGGTCAATTGGGACGGGTTTGGAGTATATAAATTAGTCTTGGTATGTCTATGCATAAAAGGGCCTCTATATGCACATAAATTAAAATTTTTGCACATACACATAATTGTACATGCATTCATGACATTTTCCCGACATCTGTGTTTATTGTGAAAAATGTGTTATTTGTGTTTGAAAATTTG
>JANVCQ010000002.1:2668974-2679271 GCA_025531925.1 Erythroxylum plowmanianum
ATAAATATTCAAATAAAATTTGATTTAATAATTAAAATATATTTCAAATAAATATTAATTTATAAATAAATATTAATTTTTAAATTATTATTTTATTAAAATAACATAATTTATTAATAAATATTTTTATAAAAGATTAAATAAATTTATTTAATTAAAAATAATTTATCTTTAAATTTTATCTCAAATGTAATTATTATCAGTGATAAAAAGTAATTATATTAATATTAGCAAATAAACAGGTTTTATTTTTATTTAAAAGAAAAATAAAAAATTGAAAACAGACTATAACAGACAAACGATCTCAAAAGTTAACAGTTATACCAATATTTGTTATTAAACATTAAGAACAATAATAATAAAATTTTATTTATATTTAATTATTATATATTTTATTTTATTTTAATTAAAATATATCAATAAACTATACACAACATTTAATTTTTAAATTTAATAAATTATTAATTTAATTTAATATTAATTTAATTTAATTTTTGTTATCTAAGAAAAGCTAATAATAGAATTTAAATTGAACCTTCGTTTGAAGTTTGAACACCCACCAATGGAAAGTTTGATTGAAAGTCATCATTACCCTCGAAGCCTGAGCAAGGACAGACATGATTAAGGAAGCAACCGTAGGGGCCCCAATGTCTTTTTCCTCAGTCAATTTCACGGTCAAACGATGAAAGGGCCACAGCCACAGCATCAAAAGTAGCAACGCCCCACTGGGCCGTAACTCCATTACTAACCAAAAGAACATCATCATCACGATCATCATGTGGTTATCGCCACTAAACACCTTTTAATTTGAATTAAGCAGACTTATTGTCCCTTTCTTTGTTCCTTTTCACCTTTTTTACCGTTATGCTCCACCGAAAAGCAAAAAAAAAGTTTGTTAACACCCGCCATTTAAAGCCCAACGTCATCGCTTTCTCTCGCAATCTCTGTCTCTGTGTATCTGAGTAGTACTGGTTAACTGGTAATGTGAAGAAGAAGGTCGACAATGCAGGATCTAGCGTGTGAGGTTTCTGGCGATGCTAGCCCTGACTCGGTGATATTCAACAGCTTCAGTCTGTTCTCTTCCGCTTCTGCCAGCGTCGATCGTTGCTCTTTTGCCTCCGACGCTCATGATTGCGGCTCCGAAGTGTCATTGGTAATTCTTTTGAATGTTCTTTCCTTATTATCCTTAAGAAAGGTAGTGAATGAATAAATGATTGCTTATGAAGCTTTCAATGCCCAGTCGTGCATTTTAATGTTTAACTATTGACTTGATTCCACCTGAACTTCGAAGCTTTGAGTAGGTTCGTTCAGGAACTGAAATCCATTGACAAGTTGGAGGATAGAGATTGGCGTCTATTGTGATTGTAAAAAATAGGTGAAAAGTAAGTTTGATGTGTGTTTGGTTGCAGCATTTGGCAGGATATGTAGGTCGTAATGATAAGCATGAGGTTTGGAGTGGTCCAGGTCCAGGTCCAGATCCAAACAAACAAACTACTGCACAAGTTAAAAACCACCACAATAACAGCAAGAGTCATTCTCCGTCCAGGCACAGTAGAAAAGCCAAAAAGCTTCAAGGTATATCTATATGTTTTCTTATGATCTTTTGTTTTGTTTACTTCAAGTTTACTAATAAAGTTAAAACCAAAGGAGCAAGTTTTCAAATTCAGTTCACTTGCTAACTGTTTCTCTTAAAAGGAAACAGTTCAAACAGAGGACAACATTATTGGTACAGAAGACAACACCCAAATTGTAGATTCAGCGAGAAGCTCTCTCTCTCTCTCTCTGAAAGGTACTTATGTAATCATACATGTTTAACTTATTTCCATGTTAAAGTCAAGTTCCACTTTTTTGACAAACTCTGGCTTACTGTATGGCTCTTTTTTCATTATAGAGTGTCAGGACTGGAGATCCAGATCTGAGGCTTTTTTGAAGAAATCAGATAGGCGTAGACCTGCTTCTCTGGATCTCAACAATGTTCTTGCTGCATCTTCGCCGCTATTGGGTACCATGAAGAAGAACTTGGTTTCTTCGAGAAAGTCGAGTACTTTTCCTAGCCCAGGCACTCCAAGTTATCAACACGCTAGTGTCGGAATGCAGAAAGGTTGTAGCTCGGAGCGATTGCCTTCTCACAACAATGGGAATAGACGACAAGTTGGGGCTGCGTTGTTGCCTTTCAGTAATGACAGAACATTGCCATCGAAGTGGGAGGATGCTGAGAGGTGGATCTTGAGTCCAGTTTCCGGGGATGGAGTGGTGAGGACGTCGATGACGGCTGCGCAGAGAAGGCCTAAGTCAAAAAGTGGGCCACTTGGACCTCCTGGAATTGCTTATTACTCGCTGTATTCACCTGCTAGGCAAATGTTTAGCGGGGGAAATACGGGGAACTTCGTGGCAACTTCCCCATTTTCAGCTGGTATTATTGCTACAGATGGAATTGATATTCATTCCAATGGCCATGGACCGCCTTTTCCAGTGAGATCTGAATCTTGCATGGCCCGTTCAGCTAGCTTGCATGGATGCTCAGAATTGAGAGCTGATTGCTCATTGCCCTCAAAAGGTAATCTTTCACAAGGATAATTTGTAACCTTTCTGTTATTATCTTAGTTTCATATTTATCACATGCACTTTATAAATGTATATAAGAAGACTGTACCTGAGCAATTAATCAATGAAAAACTTCTTCATGGTATCAGAGCCAAAAACACCAGCTTACACATTTTCATCTAGCGTGCATGGATGCTCAGAGTTGAGAGCTGAGTGCTCATTGCCCTCACAAGGTATAGTCCTTGATCCTTCTGTGTCAGCTTAGATTATTGCGTGTCCTGACTCTTTTTGATATTTCGGTTATTGGTAAAAGATTGCATTGTAAGTTAGTCATAATTCTGTTGGAAGTATAGCATGTTAATTCAGAATACAGAGAGTTAAATCGGTTGGTTTTCCTCTGAGATCAATGTGCATATGCGATGTTGATAACAAAACATAGCTGCTAAAATTACAGTGACTTGTATATATAAAGCTGTTTGGCTTCCTAAATGGATGGACTACTTAAATATTTGAAAATACTGTAACTGGGTGCGGGTCTGTTGCTAGAATTCTTTTTAGATTGTTTTCAGAGAATCTTAAAATCTAGTTGAATGAATCTCTGACAACAAGCTTTTTATATTATGGTTATGCTGGTCTGTTACCTTGTGCTTGAGTTAATATTTGTCCATCCATGGCTACTTGCATATTCTTATTCCAAATCTAATCTTGGCTTCTTGCTGTTTAATCAAAATGTGTAGATGAAAAACTTGATGTTGTGAAGGATGCAGCCACCAATATCTCTCGTGAAGCCTCACGGAGGGACATGGCGACCCAAATGAGTCCTGAGAGCAGCAACCTTTCATCCGCCAACCAGAGGGCATCATTCTCTGCCTCTACTACCTCTGCACTACCCATCGTAGAAGTCCAGAGCGTCCATTCTTCTAAATCTGCAGTCAGGGATGTGCAAGTAGATGACAGGGTTACTGTGACGAGGTGGTCTAAGAAAAACAGAGCCCGCAGCACTAGGAAAAGCTTAGACATTGTTGATGACTGGAGGAAGAAAGCGGCTGATGCTCGATCTTCGGCTTGGGATGTTTCAGAAGCTGCCAAGAGCATGTCAAAGCAAGTTCTCTTTTTAATCATTCTATTTACTTCCAGTCATTTAATGGGATTTTAGGGCCAATTTAAACTTAGTATTGTGCAACGATGATCTATTTCTCTTGCCAAGTTTGAAAAAATTGAGCCAAAAATTTGGAATTCCTTAGACATATCACGTCCGAAACCTGGAGCTGTGCATGAGGTTTTGATTGTGGATCATTTTATTTTGATGGAGAACTAGTTCTTGCTGCAAATGTACAGGTCGTCATTTTAACATCACGTGTAACCTAAGTTCATTTTCGGCCAGTTTTACTAATGTGCTTAATTAGAAAAGGTTCATCCCATCAATTTGTATATGATAGCATAAGAACAAGCGTTCAACCATTGTCTTCTTGCACTAGTTAAGTGTATTTTCCTGACACCTTATTGCTTCTTTGGCAGGGTTAAACGAGAGGAAGCCAAAATCACGGCATGGGAGAATCTGCAGAAAGCAAAAGCGGAGGCAGCAGTAAGGAAACTTGAGGTTCTTTTCTTCCTACACGTTTTCCCCAATTCCCCTCATTCTTAGTACATATTCAGTTACTTGTCAACCATCTTCTGTAACTACTTTTCCTTCTATATACTCATTACTTTCACTTACAAGTGACAAAAAGGGCATGTAAGGATTAGTCTTCAATATTAACAAAGTAGAATCAGTTGCTTGCCTTAAAAATCCAAACTTCCTTTTCAGATGAAGCTGGAAAAGAAGAGATCATCTTCTATGGATAAAATCATGAATAAACTGAGATCAGCTCAAAAGAGAGCACAGGAAATGAGAAGCTCTATACTAACCAACCAGGCTCAGCAAATTTCCAGGACGTCTCGCAAGGCCATATCATTCCGTGGAACCCGTCAGATGGGTTCTTTGAGTGGTTGCTTTACATGCTATGCTGTCTAGAGGTCCAAGAACAAATGTGTAATGCAAACAGATGTCGCGCTTTTGTAATATGAAATCATGCAAGGTTCAGAAGACCTCTGACCAGGTTAACCGGAACTGGCAACTTGTAGCAGACAATGGAAATGTACAGTGGGAGGCTACAGTCCATTGACACCGGAAAGTATTTAATCCTCCGATTAAGATCACACAAGACAACAAGAGCCTGGTGACCAAATTCTCCCAGAAAAAGTTCTGAGCATAAGCACCGTTTTATGCAAATATGTATATGAACAATTGACTTTTGATGTTCATGTGTCATTTGGATTCTTGAATTCCAAGTACGTATTATGTCATCTAGTAAAAGCTACAAATCATCATTGTCGTCATTATCACACTCAATTTGAAGTCCCGCATTAAAGCAAGGTCTGATAATACATTGCCTTATCTCTACATAGTAAAAAGGTTATTTCTGGAAAAGTTACAAATATTTTTTAAAAATTATAAATTACTATTTACTGTAATGTATACTATCACCTTACATTTAAATGTTTTTAAAATATTACTAATAATACTCTAAATTCCAGCTAAGTTATCTTTTTTATAACCTTTAATATACGAGTCATAAATTTATCTTATGTAATGTTATAATTAGGAAGAAATTTAAATTTATTAAATATTGATGTAATCTTTAAAATGATTTTTTAAAATATCGGTGAAAGGTGTATTTTTACCTTAATATTTTAAAAGATGCAAATAAATTTATATTGTTATTTATATTGCTTTTTTTAAGGTGTAATTAGTAGTATGTTAATAACATCAAGTAGGAAAAATGTTAGAAAACTTCATCTTCCGTGCAATTCAAGTTTAATAATTAGAACAACGGGTAGAAAATGGAATTTCTCTAGTTTGTATATATACAAGAAGAGACAATTGTGACAATCGAAAACCTAAATTTGCCATATATGGTAATATCTTATTTGCAGTATTAAACGTGTTATGAGGAAATGTAATGAACTTGGATAAACTGAAGGATCTATCTATGCGGCCCAGTTATGGATGAAAATGGATAGGGTTTAGTTTAGGTATTACTCAACCCATATCTATATTTATTTTTTATTACTCTACCTATTTTCATATCCATATCTATTGGTTTTTACGATTTACTACTCATATCTAAATTTATTGGATTGTTCGGATTTTTAGATATCCATCGAATTGTATAATACATAAAAATATAACTTCTAAATAAAAATATGAAGAGCAGATTTTGGAAAACGCTTCAAATCAAAATTATTTTAACAATAATAAGTCAAGATTTTGATTTCTATGTCTTAAAAAACTATAAAATTGGAATAATAAAAATCATAATATCTAGTACAAAGATCACATATATTTTTTCACAATCAAGAACTGAAACAAAGATTAAAATATCTAAAGTTTCAAATTGTCTTTGTGTGAATTCCACAATATTCAAAACTTCATCCCCATGTCATTTGTATTATTATCATCTTATAAGAAAATAAAATATGATAAAAAAAAGTGAGGACTGAAGAGTAAAGGCGAGAATTTAAAGTTATTTCTTCTCATAAAATATTAATATATTATTATATTTAACCATAAATATTGAAGAAAAACTAAAAAAATAGAGTTAATAAAAAATAGATAGAATATGGGTATCTATGATTTAGATTATCATTAGACTCATATTTAAATTCATATTTACATCTACTTTTTAGTATCTATTAAAAAACTATTTTTTAACTTTGAGATTTATTTTTTTGAATAAAATAGTGCAAATATTAATCGAATTAAAAATTTACTCTCATCCCTGCCTCCGCCAAGAAGACATCTACGTCCCACACGTTCTGAATGCACTCTGTAGCTCCGTATTTGGACCTTGGTGGGATGTTTCACATGCTTTCTGTTACCTTCTATGACCATGTTTGGAAAGAAAAATGTATTGTTGGTTCGGTTTTAATTTCCAAAAAAAAGGAAAGGTATAATTTTGGTTTTGTTTTCTCAACATGAAAAACATATTCTAGAATAAGACTCTAAATTCAACTTTTTTTTAATTTAATATGGGAATAAATTCATTTAATTATAAAAATTTAATATAATTTAATTGTTCTAACTATTATTTGAATTGAAGCATAGTTTAATATTGAAGTATAAATAAATTTGTTTAAATTTCTTAATTCCTAAAGTTTGAGATTTTTAATTACATTTATATAAAACTCTTATTTTTAAATATTTATTTGAAATAAATAATTTATGAAATTAATTATCATTAAAAATCAGAAACATATTTTGTAATATCTCTAAATTTTTGTCCTTATCGATATGAGAATGTATATGAATTGTTGAAAAACCTAACTCACCCTCAAAAGCTAGTTTGAGAGGTGGGGTTTACACACTATTACAAATAGCTGAATGCACTCACACTTATCTTATATGGGATTCTTGACATATCCCCTCAATCCAAAGCAAAATTGGACATTTATTGGGCATATTAGACAAAGGGACAGAACCAGGCATTGTCCCAAACCATTGAGACAAACGGGCTCTGATACTATATTGAAAGGTCTAACTTACCTTCAAAAGCTAGCTTGAGATGAGAGATTTGCACACTATTATAAATAACTAAATGCATTCACACTTGTTCGATGTGAGATTCTTGACATGAATTACATATAATAATCTTTGAAGTACTATACAGAAATGCGTATGAATTGTTGAAAGGCTTAACTTACTCCCAAAAGTTAACTTGAGATGGGAGGTTTGCATACTATTATAAATAGTTGAATGCACTCATACTTGTTCGATATGAGATTCTTGACACATTTCCTTCAATCCAAAGTTAAGTTGGACATTTGCTGGGCATATTAGGCAAAGGGACAAAACCAGGCACTACCCCAAACTATCGAAATAAACGGGTTATGATACCATGTTGAAAGGCCTAATTTATCTCCAAAAGCTAGCTTGAGATGAGAGATTTGTGCACTATTGTAAATGACTGAATGCACTCATACTAGTTGGATGTGAAATCTTTGTCATGAATTACATATAATAATCTTTGAAGTACTAAACTCTTCCTTAAGTTTTCTAAAGGATCTAACGAAGCTTGGGGGATTTGATGAATGATTAAGATAAGATAGCATGGGTTGGTGCATTTTGGAAATACAGTTTGTATTATTTTCAATTTTAATATTTTTTTTGGACAAAAGTAAAATTTGAACCTTAATATTTATTTTAGAATATAATTTTAACTCTAATATTTTAAATTATTCAGCTTGAACCTTAATATTTTCAAACTTTTCATAACATAATCTAAATGAATAGAAAACGTGACGAAATTATGGGTAAAAACGTGATATTATTTATTTATTTTTTCTTAATCATATTAGGCACAGCTACACAAAGTGGATCTCACTATATGAGACAATGTAACAGTTATAACTCTCAAAATTAAAAAAAAACTATTTACATAAATTTATATTAATCTTTAATTAAATTAATTAACATGCTAAAATACCTAATTAAGTTTTTAGTTATATTAATCCTCAATTAAGTTAATTAAAATATTAAAGTTTGAGGATTAGCATTTATTTTTTATTTTTTTTGTCTTCTTGAAATGCTTAATGGCCTTAGTCACACTAATCAAACGAAAAGGAAATCATATATATAACGACGTAGAGTGACACGTAGGACAGAAAAGGTCTAAATGAATAAGAAAAGTGGATTGAGTTTCACGTGCGAAGGAGGTGGAAGATAGCGACGTCATCAGGGTTTTGCCACATCAGCTTTCCCGTTAAAATGAAACCCCACAGCTCTGTCAGAGCTTCACGTGCATTTCTCATGCATCGGCCGTTTTCACTGTTTCCAGGAGTTAAGTGGGATTCACACATGAAACCGATCACTTCTTCGTCGTCTCCGATTCGGTTTTCACACGTACATGTAAGTGGACGATTCTGAAAATTCAACCCAGTTGGCTTTTTCATTGTCTCCCTTTCGGAGATCTGTTCCTCTGAACAATGGTTGCCTCAGGTGTCGATAATTGACTCAGAAGTACTGAAGGCTTGGAATTATCAGATTCTGTATCTATGTCTGATTGAACATAGACAAAGATCTGAAGCAATCAATAATTGCGTCCTCTTGCAAAGTGACGTTTTGGGTTGCGGTTTCTTTGAGAAGTAGTCGAAAGTTATAGAAGTATTATTAATGGCAACAAAACATGGCTTATAGGGACTAAAGATAGAAGGAAACTAATAATATCCATGGATAAAGCTGGATTCTTTAGTCTTTACAGCCTCACAAGTTAACAGTGATTCTGTTCACCAAATTAAAAGAGCCTTGTTGCCCTATCTCTGAACAAGCTAAGCATCTCCATATTGGCGAAACTGAATGTTCTGAGAAGGTGGCTGGTATGTTTTCCCCAAAGGAAGGTAATTACTGCCACTAGATATGGCCACAGGGAATCCAATCCCTGTAGGTCTGTTGTTAGCTTGAGCTCTCTCGAGTGACTGCACTTGTGTCTTCAAGAACTTGACGTAGTGGATGGCTTCATCTAACATCGACGCTGTATCCATCTTTGTCCCACCAGGAACCAATCTTTGAAGAATCCTTATTCTCTCGCTAATCCTCTCTCGTCTATGACGAGCAGCGACGCTTTGAGGGTCCTTGGAAATCTTCACATTTCTTCTCTTGGGTGGCTTAACCGATTCAGGGTCTATGTGTATTGGCTGCAAAGCGGCGACTCGAAATATCATCTCCCTCATTGCGGCCATTGAATTCTTCTTTTGTGACGGTGAAGAATAAGCCTCGGCACCTGATAACTCTTCAGGGGTTCTCCAGCTTTCACTGTTTGGACTAGACAAGAAAGCTGATGGTGGTTGTTGTTGACTTGGGCTGCCATTATTAGCAAATGATATATTAGAAGGAAGGTCCACATACGGAGGTGAGCTGCCGACACCGCGGTTATTGAGAAAATGTCGCACACCATTAGCACCAACAGTGATGGAGCTATTACTTGCACCAGGAAACTGAGATGAGGCTAAATGATCAACAACATCACCATAGCCACCACCTGAGGCATAGCACTCCGGGAACTTATCCATCATCATCATCTCTACCTGATCTTCTGGTGCAGACTTTGGATGGTTAATCTCCATAGCTTATTATAACTCTCTCCTTCTTTTAAGAAGGAGCCAATCAGAAAGTAAGGGAAAGAGAGTGCTTTTATCTGTTGTAAGAGAAAAGGAAATCTCCGGTTTTTCAGGAAATTATTAGGAGCTGAAACTGAAACTGAAACTGAAAGAGAAAACAGAAGAAACTCTGATAGAGTTAGCCAGAGGGATGGGGAAGATAAAAGAGAAGAGAGTGTAACTAAGAGTTCTATCAGAATTTGCAGTGAAAGAAAGAAGCCTTAGTGGGGAGAAGAAAATAGCAAGTTATAATATATCATAAAGGTGATATCGGGAACAGACTAGCACACCAGTGCCAAATGTTATACATAAATATTATATATAACATGTTTATCGAGGGTGAGCCTCCTTAATGGCTAATTCAGCCCCCAAAACTAAGGTTTCCACGCATAACAGACATAGAATTTTTGACACACTCCCTCAACTCTAAGTAGGGCTGAATATTTGTTGGGTATATTAGACAAAGAGATAGAACTGGGTACTATTCCAAACTATTGAAATAAACGAGCTCTGATACCATATTAAAAGGCTTAACTTACTCCAAAAGTTAGCTTGTAAA
>JANVCQ010000002.1:2688129-2711514 GCA_025531925.1 Erythroxylum plowmanianum
TAGTCACACGAGCAGCAGTATAGATCTGTGATCTACTACCATGTTCATCCACATTAAACTACCAATTTCCAGTGTCCCACATGCACAAGCAGCCTCGAGACGAAGCGTTTAAAACAAACAAAATCCATTAAACTTGCAGACGAATCGTATAAATGTGAATAAAGTAGTCCACAAAAAGACGTCTGTAGAAATGTCGACAAAGTGGACAATGATCAGTAGACTGAAACGAAGCATCGCAGTTTCTCTCTCTCTTTCGCTTCATTTAATCAAAACAAAAGTCAGGCATTTCCTAACCTTTAAGCCATAGGTAAATTAGTAAAGGTTATTCTTATTTAAGAGAAGTTACGGATTCAAATCATTTTTATATTTATAATTATTTAAAATTTGAAATTAGAGCTTTATTTTTTACAAAGGACCTATCAAATTAAAATAAAGATTAGACTGAATATAAATAACTTAAATATGTTTTTTCATGATTGAGATTCTCTTAAAATAAAAAGGGTCACACACTTCCGTACTTTCTTCCTTCATTTAAAAGGCCTCTTTACTATAGACGGTCCATGTCCACTTTTAGATGCTCTTATGGAAGCAAAACCCACTTTCACTTCCTCGTTTATAGTACGGAGGCCTTTTATATATAAAATAAAATTAAGGTAAAAAAGAAAACATAAACTAGTTTAATAAATTAAAAAATATTCAATTTTTAAAAATTTCAAAAATTTTACTTTTAATTTTTATTTTAAAAAAATCATTTATCTTAAATGTTGATTAAAAATAAATGATAAAACACTCTTGATATGGGTATTGAATATGAATTAAATTGAATATTATTAATATAATAACTAAAATAAACTCTTTAATTAGATTGAACAAATAAAATTTTACTTAAATTAATAATTTAATATAATTACTATAAATAATTAATCTAATTCAAATTTAATTAATTTAAATCGAGTTTAAGATATAAATTTTATATTTATGTTGCATATATATTATTGCTTTTAATTAAATTAAAAAATAAGAATAAAAGAAAATTAAAAAATTTAAAGATTAAGAAAGTTTTTAAAATGTCTCTCACACTTATCCTTAATTTTTTACTCAATGGAATTAATAAACACATGCTTATTACTTATTAGATACATCAGCACGTGAAGTCCCATGTCACGTGCGATACTACACAAGAAAGGACAAACTCACAGAGTTTGCATACGTATACATACATGGATAGAGATAGGGGTAATCATGTTATGTCAAAGCCTAGGGTTAGGGTTTTGTTTGGTAACCTTGTGTTCTTCGAACGAGACGAAATCATTGCACGACAAAGATATTCTAAGAATACTACTGTTATTCCCCTTCTATTTAAATACTGTTCCTCTTTCAAAACAAAAGACTTACAGTAGTCCTTTTCTTAACTTGCTTTCGTCTCTGTCTGTCTCTTCCCAGTTTCACTGTGTTCAGATATTAAATAAACCGTAGCCACCTAAGAGCCAAATAAAGGAAGATGCTTGGTCAAACAATTTTATGCCAACCTTTACTCGTATAGGGATGTCGGATAATGGGACAAACCCAAAGTCGTAAAAGAGAGATGGGGTTTTGAGCAAATGTAGGTTTTGTTTGTTTAAGCTATAGCTATAGCTATAGCTACCAGTCAAGACAGTTCTTCCATATACTTCTGGTGTCTGAATATGGATGATCAGAAAGCAAAACTTGGAATTAGGGAAGAGAGAAGAGAGGGATCCGAAGAAAGGGTTTTTTTTGAAGATGATGATGATCAGACGTATACTTAAAGTAGGAAAAGGCAAAGGTTTCTGACCCTCTGTAGAAGAAGTATAGAAGCCTTGATAGAAACATTTCAACCTGTGTCTTTAGTCAGTTTTCTTCTATATTTCGCTTTCATCGAACACCCCAATCGTTTTGTTTTCTTGTTTTTGTTCTTTCTTCGATTTTTACTTGTTAAAGCTGGGGTCTGAAGCTCATTTCTAGTTTTTCTTCTGTTTCTTGTCTTGATTGACACTTGACGGTTTATAGAAACGAGAATTGGAGATCGTAAACTTCGTCAGTCGAGAAATGATAACCTCTTTTCAGAATCATGAGATACTTTTTGGACAATAATATAGATAATGATAAGTTGAACGAGTTAATATGGCTTCCACTGGTTAGCAAGATTTCGAGAAACGTATAAACATACGAGCAGCTTTCTTTTAAAAAAATTTTAGCAGAGAATAAGAAAAAAAAAGTTTTATATATTTCAGCTGCTTCTTCTGATGGTGTTCTAGTTGTTTTAAGCTTCAATAAGCCGGAGTTGTACTTATCAACCATTAATGGGAGTAATCAGAGAAAGCCCTAGAGATTGACGATGAACCATTCTGGAACTGTGTCAGCTTTTTTCTCCAAGAAGTCTCTCCCTAGCTCATGTTATAGGGACTCATTAGACTGATCAGACTACACAGTCTACAGAAATGGGACTCAGAAAAGGAGGAGAATAAATCGGCGAGCAACGATAACTCGATTTTCTACAATGAAGACGAAGTGACATCTCCACGGAAAGATGGAGTTGATGATCTTTAGTCAAGCTTTAGTCTTTACTCTTCACTCATCACTCATAACCAAAAGTCACCTGCATTAATGGCTGTGGAAAACGAAATAGTACCTGGAGATAAAGTTATATATACAGTCGCAAATATCCACAAGCACGCACAAACATATTTCATTAACGCTATCATCTCATACTCTCAGGACTTGAAGAACATAACAAATCGAAAAAGAGAATGATCTGAAATGAAGATGAAAGGACAAAAAGACAAAAAACCTCATATATCTGACTCAATGAAATTGGGGAAACTAATTAACATGCCGAAGGGGGCATTAGATTCAACCCTAAATCATCTTTTTCCAACACCAATCGAGCCTTACTAGTCTCCAAATTTCCTGGATTGGAAGAATATTCCGGGTGCAATCTTTTCTTGGATTGTAAAGGGACACCAAACAACTTTGTCTTATAGCCATTACCACTGGGTTCGTCAAGAATGGTCAAAGAGCTTTGTGAAGTAGAGCTTGGAGAGTTCAAGACTTGAACTTGAGGAAATTGCTTAGCGTTAGTGGAGGCGGGATGATATCCAGTAAGATGGTTCGGAGGCTTTTGTATCAGTGAACCATTAGAAGCTATAGGATTAGCGACTGACTGTGGACCGCAAAGAAGTAAAGAAGAAGAATAGGTATTGCTAGGAGTAACAGGCTTGACATGATTTTGGACAAAGTAGATAATATCGTTATAAAGCTTCTTCATGTGTGCAAGTTCAGAAATAAGGATGTTGTTGCTTCTCCTGAGTCTCTCATTATCTTCTGATAAAGCAGTCACTGAGCTGTTATATCCGCCAAATCCGATTACTGAAGCATTGGGGCCTCCTCTTCGCGGCGACGAAAGTGGCGGCGAATCACACCAGTTGCTGTTGACCTGTTCGTCGGATTCTGATGGAGAGATGCTGACTCTGCTCGGAAATGAAAAGAAGTTAGGCCCATTGACACCAAGTTGAGAATGTGGATGGTGATGGTGGTGGTGATTAATAGCTACTTGTGGCTGAGCTGTTTTTCTTCTGTGTATCTCACACAGCAAGTGCTTCTCTCCCTTTTTGAAGAATTCATTTGCAAACTCCCACCTGTCAGGCACAATCTTCCTGAAACCCTAAATTTCCAAGCACAAGCAACAGAACCCAGGTCAGTATAAACTCAACAACCAAAACTGAAACTCAAACAAAAAAAGAAAGAAAGACACAAACTTTTCAACAAAGAAAGGAAGGAAATATATAGGGTTAGTTTCAGATATATACATAAGTATTAAGCTGTCTGACAAAGCTAGAAAAGTTATTATGTTTGAAGTAGTTGGGTAGCAGATCACGAGCAAACTCAGGCGGCCGCCAAACGACGAAAGTAGTTTCATCTTCACCCCAAGAAACTACATGGTCAGTGGCGGGATCATCTACTAACTGATAAGTTTTAGTGAGGAAAGGAGCTGGAACTGGCTTGTGGGAGTCTAGTGAGAGCAATATGCCTTCACAATTGTCAAGCATAAGCGCCATTAAACTTCAAAACCAGAAGAACTTAATTGGTAGATGGATAGAGAGAAAAGGAGAGAAAGAGAGCGAGAGGCTTTTGAGTTTGGTGTGGGCAAGTGTGTGAATACGGTAAGCAGATGGATAAAAATGTTAGGAGAGGAGGCACTATGCGACACAGTGTACTGTGATGTGGTTTTTCTTTTCTTAAATCTTTTACTTTTGCGGTGATTTGATAAATGTATATGTGTCTGTCTTAGTGTCACTCTCCTCGGTTATGTAGTGAGAGAGAATATGTGTCTGTCTGTCTAGGACTGTGAAATAAGGGCCTTTCAAGACAAACCCGTGAACTCTCTCTCTCACACTCTGACATTGATCCCGCGCACACCCACTTAAAAATCAGGCACACAAGAGGATGGTGCAGGTTCTGTTTGGGAATTGACAATGGACACCCTCCTCTCAGTCCCACCACTTTCCATTTTATTACTCAAATACGTAACTAGAAGATGTTCATCTATGTTCTGCCATACAAAACTTCTTATAGTAGCTTCAGGAATCTGAATTTATCTTCATGCAATGCAATGCATGTGATGCCGTTGTTATTAGGTGTGGCTATCAGTTTCAGTCCCATCCTCATCCTGTTAAGTCTCCACTCTCCAGTTTAATCGTCAAGGTGTAGTGCAAACATCGCATGTTGGGTCTAGATTTAGAAATGAGCAACACTAAGTCGAGACCAAGGGGCATTGTGGTCATAAAAAGTTGAGCAGAAATAAGAAAAGAAAGAAAGGAGACGAGGAAGGTGGTTTCACTTCACGTCAAACGAGTGTCCTCTTTTCCATTTTGTAGCTTTCCCTTTGTTGTTTAATGTCACCAACCCAACACAATCTCCAATTTCGAATCCCCATCATTTTCTACTTACTCTAGCAGATATAAGCTAAAGAATACATCGAACTACGTGATGGGATTTAAAGCCTGTTTCTTGGTGACGACATTTCTTCTTCTTCTTCTTCTTCTCCTTCTTCTTCTTCTTTCACAACTTTCTTCCTGTTTTACTCGCATTATATTCCAAACTTCAATATCAATATCATAGGTAGAGACATGCTCTCTCGCTACTATTACCTTTACTGACTCAGTCACAACTATGTGACTCTCTCTATTCCTTCCTCTGTACTGTCCAACTACTGACCCTTTTAGCCTCTTTGAGAGTCCTCCAACTTTGGCTCGGCTCGGCTTCTTTCCCCGCTGACGTGTCTCAGGTGATTGAATTATTGGCTCCAAAAGTTTACATGAAACCTGAAAAAACTACAGCTTTTTTCCTTCCTTTCTTTTTCTTGATAAGGGCCCAAGAAAATTTTGTTTCTATACACAGTTTCTCCTACCCCCTTTTCATGTCCTCTTCTCATCACTCTCCATGGAATAAGATTTTAAATTAAAGCACTGTTAAGGAGTACATATCAATAGATAACAGATAATATTAGGAATAAGAGGAGGCTAGCTCCAGCAGACTGATGTGGGGTCGCAACCAGTTGCTCTGCAAAGTGAAACTATAGGAACATCATTGCTAATTATATCACATAGATATTGCAACTGATTGTTTTTATCATGCCTGTGATTCTCATTATTGGAAAAACAAAGTTTGCCCACTCACATGATTATTCCTTCCATGTTAAAAAGGAAGTCGTCAATTTCCTTATCAATCACAGCAAACAAAGAAAAAGAGAGAATTTAACAAACGAATGCACTTTAAATCTGTTCATGAAAATTAAGCCATTTAAAGTTATAATCATTTCAATCGATAAGCTGATTGACTGACCATATTTGCTGAAGAACCTATTCGGATTACTGAAACTGGTCACCTAAATTATGAACAAGTTCCTGAAAACTGCAAGAGATAAGGTTAATTAAAGCAAAGATCTCTGTCACATGGCTCGGAAAATTTTTGTTGATTTCCAATATAGATTTCACTACTGCAGCACAAAAACAAAGCATGTGATATTAACATTTTTGATCTCTCATTTTGTACATAACAAAGAAGCTGGAAATGATAAGAAGCGTTGTCAGATTCCTGTGCTGATAATTCAACTATAAATGGAAATGCTCTCTCTCTCTCTCTCTTTCTCGTTTTTCTTAATTCTTAAGTTCAAATCGCTTTCCCTTCTGCATCATCACTGCAAGACTTCGGCGGCTGACATGGAAGCTGTCCTTGGAACTTCTGAAGGGTATGCACTTCTCGTGATTTTTGTCTTGCATAAATCGATTCTATTACCCTTTTTCATGTTACATGCATATATATTCTAGTGAAATATTTTCTCCTTAATCTAGACAAAGGTTAGTTTAGTTTATTAATAGAAAAAGAGGCAACCACTTGGTCATTGTCACAAGGAGATTATGGCAATGATCTGATTATCCATTACGAACCACTTGATGGGTGTGGGTCCAACAATCATACAAAGGGACCTATTGCATTGATGGAGATGAGCAGTTTATGGGGTAATAGGTAACAGAGAGGCATGAATAGTTAATGAGTAAGAAGGTAAAATTCATGATGATTCGCAGAAGCTTTCTTTTGTTTGTTTTGTGAATTTTTGTAGAAGAGGACACATATCTCACATATGAGAAAAAGGGAACAAGGGGTCCACGAAGTAAACCAAGAAATCTAGATCTTCTCTCGCAAGTTGTCAGCAACTACGACAGATCCTACCGAGCCCACCACCTCCACCACCACTACCACCACCATGACTAGCAAAATTCAACCCAACACTCAAAACCTCTAAAACACTAAAGAGCCAAGAAGATTCTATTCCAATTTCTATAACACAGTGAAATGTGAACCCCACGATCACCACCAGCCCTCCTCTGTCACATGGCCACCGCCGATTACAGCATTCAAATATACATTATACAATTTACCTAGTTAACAATAAACAAATCATAATGCAAGGTCATTGTTGGATAATCTATTTTGAGAATTTCGAGGAGAGACAGCTTAAAACACAGAGCGAATATGGATAAACAACCCCACAAATATACGATAACAAAAGATCTATGGACCCTTTTCGAACTCTTTCATCTCTTGCTTTGAGGTGAAAGAATCAAAATCTGTATTCTATACGACAAGCTACAAGGTTCCCTCTTCTGTCTCTTCTCTCACTCTCTTTTGTCTGATTCACTGACCCTTCTCTTGCATTGAGGAAAACACAACCATGTAAATATAGTTCCGCTTATATGTATATATATATTACATAACATGCATGCACATAGAGCATCACACTCCTCAAAACTGTATTATATTTACATTGGGTTAACGTAGTAGTAGTTGTAGAGATAATGGTCAAGGAAAGTGAAGAGGCTACAAGGTCCTGATTGTCTGAGAAACTGAAATGATATAGTATGTGTTATGGGTCACGAGGGGTATGGATCCCACGAGGAAATGGACACTGATATATTAATGGAAAGGACGAGATACTGGTTTGTCTTTCATTCTTATACAAATGTAGATAAATGGTGCTTTGTCCTTTGTGTAGCGGTGAAAAGTGACGTCCCTATCCTTCCAAAATGACCGATCATCACGCAACCTTCTACTATTACAGCCTAAAGAGTAAGAAGAAGAAGGAGGAGGAGGTGAAGCTGAGACACTTTCGGCTTAATTTGTCACTGTTCTATATCTAAGTCAGTTACCATATCATACGTATCAGAAAGTTTACTTTTTTCATGATCCACTTGATTTGCACGTAATGACCTCAATTTGATAAATTAATGATATGAAAACAACTTCTATACTGTCTAAGAGTAAGGTTTCAGACCTCGCGTGTCAATAGGATTCTTATTAGATGCTGTGGTTGGAATAGTATTGATAAATTAATAGGCTAATTATAAAAATTGATTTTATTCAATTTTGTAGTACTAACTAAAACTTTAAAATGTAGCATTAAAATATTTAAATTTTCAATTTTTGACATGACATTACTTGTTTGTTATGTAACTATCATATATTAAAAATCATTATTTACTAAATTAAAATCTTAAAATAATTATACATGAAACAAATATAGTTTTTGACAATTATGCGACAAGAATATTAATATGATGTAGCTACTATTAATATTAATATTAATGTTGGATTATTTTTGTTAAAAATTGAAAATTGGTATATTTTAAATCCATTTTTTAAAATTTTAATTAATATTGTTCAGTTGATTAAAGTTTATAATTTTATTTATAGTTAACCCTAAATTAATTTTAAACTATTAATATAGGCCATTTTCCACGTGTATACTCTTGACCAAATGTAAATACAATGTCCCTTCAGAGTTCAGATGATAGAAAACCTGTGAAGAATTTTCTGACATAAAAGCCGATAAGTCAATTAGTGTGTTGACGTGTCCGATATTTTAAAAACTCAATTTCATAAAATAAAAGATTTAACTGATTAACGATGACGACGAGATGACCGATGAGCTCTTTTCTAAAATTTTTAAAATAATTTTTAAAATTTTTTTTAAGAAATAATTTTTTAAAATTTAAAATATAAAATAACTTTTATTTAATTAGATCTAGGCTTAGATTGTTTCCATCTAACTTTATATGAGACTTAACTATTTTAAATAAAATGATGTTTTATTTATAATAATTAAGTCTCGAATCAGTCTGAACCTACATTGTTGTTTAATATAATAAAACAATATTGTTTTCTTTTTATTGAGATTATTGTTAGTAGCAGTTTTAACATTATTATTATTATTCTTATTATTATTATTATTATTATTATTATCCTTATTCTTATGTATTTTTTATAATTTTATTTACTTAAATATTTTGCGTATCATTTTTATTTATTTACTCTTTTAATCTGCATCACTATTTTTTGTCACATTTGCATGTGGGTTTACTGGAAACAGTCTCTCTACTATATAAAGGTAAGGTTGCATACTATTAGACCTACTTAGACTCCACTTCACAAAAAAATTTTGGATCAAATGTGATGATGACGACGACGATGAATTAAGTCTTAAGCTAGTCTAATCTATAAGTCGGGCCATTAAAAACAATCAAATTTAAGACCATAGGTTAAAAATTACCATCCTTATAATCGATATTAAGTTGTTATATAACATATATAAAGGTTTATTAAAAAATTAAAATCTAAATTTTTTATTATTTTGATGTAGTTGTAATTTATAAAGTATTACCCATGTCAATCATATAATCATCCACCCATCTAGACGAAACGTCTTTCTCTATACATGTCTTGGACTAACCTTGACCGAATAGACCCATTTGATTTTGGGAAACGTGCAAGCTGCAAGTGCTTCACAACTAGAATTTCAACGCCTAATCAGTGAGGTGTTACTGTTAAGCTAGAAATTTAAATGAACTGAGAGCAACTTGATTGTTCCCTTTCTCGAATTCCTAGTTAGTTTTAGAAAGAACTCGTGTTGAAAGATGTTCAAACCTCTAAAGTTAATTGATATTAAGTGTTAACCAGGTGAGGTCAATTCCTAATATGGCTGATTAGCTTGGAAATTCCTTGATTCGTCACTACTGTGCCTGACTAAAGTACCACCTAATTGCTCTACTTTCACCTTTAAGTTACATCCTTTCTGGATGCAGCGTTTTCAACCGGAAAATTTTCATCAGCTGTTTCTTTTTTCTAGACATAACCCCCAAATTTTCAAAGTTCAGCGTACGATAGAGACGCTTGAACAGCAAAAAACTTGTCATTTCTATTAGTCGTGTCTCCTAATTACTGATCCAAGGGACTAGGAGATCTTACCTAATTCTATGTCGAGATGCTAATTGATTAGATTAGGTATGATTGAGTACATTCAATTCATTTTTTTTTTTACAGATGGTACGAGGAATATTGTTTTAATTTAATTAGTTAATAAAGTAATGTTATTCTAATTTTTTAAAAATAAAATTTTGAATAATTATGTTAAAATATATTGTTAAATCTAATTTAAAGTTGAATTAATTTAATCTCAATTTATTAAACTTCAGACCATTTGGATCATGGACCATAAAACCTCATTGAGAGTTGGGACATGAAGTTTTGGTTGGTGATAAAAACTGTAATTATTAGCTAAGAATTGGATGATTGGTCCATCGAATTTCATAATTCCAATGAAAGGGTTTGTCTCATAAACATTCCCTCAAAGACAAATTTGGTTCAAAGAGATTCAATGCATACATGAACTTTAGAGCAATCATGCATGGCTTTAGATGGTATAGATTGATATTAAATTCTGCACTAATCAAATGATCCAAATGCATTAAAGAAAGACGATGATGTATATTGATTGATTGGACAAATCAATGAAAATAATATGTATAGAATAGTGTGGATTCGATTTCCATGCAAAAGCTCTTTTTACTTGGAAGAAAAAAAAAAAAAGGACTTTCAAAAGCAATCCTTTCCTAAAGAATGTGTTTATTAGGGCATATGATCAAAAGGGTATTTTGCATTTGAAAAACAAAATAAAAAAGGAGAGAACTTTGTTCCAGGACTTGCATGGCGTAGTACTATCGCTTACTAATCGGTAAAAGCAAACTCATTTTCACACGCTTTAGCTTTAGAGTTGCATTAAAAGGAGCTAACAACAAGAGATCTCTTTACTTATCTTTCTCCTTTTTCTCTGCATTCTTTTCAATTCTCCTTTTCTGTTTGTTTGTTCTTCTTCTTCACTAAAAAGTCGCCGTGGTCGACTTCAACTTCTACGTAGAGTAATAGGTCTGATGATATATATAAGAAAAGGGTATATTCCACATGGAAGTAGCTATCCAACACACACACATAAAAGCGCGATGGATACTACTGGACCCTAGTGATTCCACTAATGACATGCTTTTAGTCGGTGGTGAGGAATGATCAAAATTTATCAGCATCAGTTCTTTGGCAGACACTGTCATGTTTAAAAGAAAATGGGCCCGAAATTAAGTAGTTTTTTTTTTTTTAGTATGATAACAATAACATCTATGTACGACCTAAACATCATTAACCCAAAAAGCAATTTAGACACCGAATGTCAAAAAAGACAACACAAGAAGAAGAAGATTGAGGTGTGGTTTCACTTTCATTATATTGGGGTTAGAAGAGGGGAACATAAAGGCTGTTGGATCACATGCACATCACATTCTCTTTTTCTCATCCCTCACTTCTCTTCTTTTTATACTCTCTGTGTGCGTATGTGCCTAATGAACGTGAAAGAAGAAAAAGTTGTTTTAACCCTGAAATTCTCTTCAAGAAGAACAAGTAGGGTCCCACAATATTTCAAGGCTGCTACTACTGCTGCTACTGCTCCTCCTCAATCCAAGGGATTCCTCTGTGATGATCAAAAGCCTCTGTTGGGTCCCCCCATCATCTTCATCATCATTTCATGCATATGTATGATGACCCACCTTATGTTCATTTACTCAGAATCACAATAGGGCTTATAACAGTAAGATAGAAATCAGGAGTTCACCAAAAAACCAGTGAAAGTTTTTACCCTTAATTGGTTCATTGGCGACCAATTCCCTTATTTCCTGGGGAAATGCAGATACCTTCAAATCATTTGCAATATTGGGTTTGATCCAAAGAGAAAGGATACTGTAGAGTGTAGAGATACCCATTATATTCGCTATAATCATATTGATATTATTGCCACCTAATAATCCACTAAGAAAACCCTTTTTGGCTGGTCAATCATGTCAATCAAGAAGCTTTATGAATTATCTGATATCGATCACTCAACCAGTGCACAGAAAGAATGGTCCCCTTAATTTGATCGCTAATCCATTTTCATCCGCTCCAAGTTGTTGACTATTAGGTTCTATTAAAGCACATCAAAAGTGTAATTACACTGATCTTTTGTTGAAATGTGAAGTTAAAGGTTGACAAACAATAATTTATATCATGTATAGCATTCCAAAATGAATCAAGCTACAGGATGAAGAAAATGGCAATGCCTAAACAGTGCATGGTTTTGATAATTCCTTCAAACTGTACCCGCAGAATCATAGTTAATATAGGCGCAGAAGTAAATGACGATGGTAGATAATCTGAACTAAATTAAGAAATTGATTTAAGACGGGGTTTCCTTTGTTTGCTTGGTCCACTGTTATGAAAAGTGACAACAAGGTCATGAACCTTACTCTTTGCTTTCTCAGCTTTCATGATTTATACACAGAAAGTGCACTCCCATATCTTCGAATCTTGGAGGCTATGGAATTTCCATTGTTTGAGTAATAATGTGTTAAAGTATTGGAAAGGAGGGCAACATTTCCCTAGCCCTCGCTATTCAACCAGAATATTGATTTCTTATATCATTTGGAAAAGAAGAAATGATTAGGTACATAGACTCAACAACCTTTGTAAACAAAACATTTTATCATATGCATTAGCCTTATTAAAGTCATGATCATTAATCAATTCTCTTACGAATAAGTTGTTTTCATTGTGAACAAGATTTTAAATTACAAATTATGAGTCATTTCGATAATTATAAAAATGTGAATAAATCCATAAAAAATAAAGAATTCATATACAAGATGCATGTTTCAGATTTCACAAATGGAATAACTTTGACAGATGGACGGAGGAATATATAACGGAGACCCAAAAAGAAAAAGAAAATGGTCTAGTTCATGAAGGTCACAGTAGTTGATTGGAAAAAGAAGGCCTAAAAGAGATACAAAGTGGAAGTAAGCCAACAGAGATATGATGCCCCATATGCTCCAACAAAGTGAAAGATGGAAAAAGAGAGAGAGTGGAGATGAAAAATACAGCTTTATGGGGAATAAGGAGAAGGGTTGCATGATTGGACTGTCTAGTAAAAGAAGCACTGAACTTCCATAAGAATTTTGAAAGTAAATTTCCAAAATCTAAACGTACAAAAATCTTGTATGGAGAGAGAGAGAGAGATCAGAGATTAGAGGAAAGGGGAAAGGAAGGGGAGATTTTGCGGTGGAAGTGGAGGAAAGCAATAATGGTAATTATAATAGTAATAATAGTAGAGAGCAGATAGTTATCATAATGGGTTGAACTTGAAGCATGTTCACTTTCCTCTTTGTCATCACTTTCTACGGCATGATTAAAGAAAACAAAGTTCATCAATCTAAAGCATAACTCTCCTCCACTATTGTCCAATACATGCCCAAACAAAAAAGTGTTGCTTCCAAAGGCTTCTACATTGCTATTTTATTAAATTATCAGATAAAAGTTGAAGATTTATGATTATTATATTTGCATGCCTTCTTAGCTAAGTTTTGAGGTTTCCTAGTTTGGCTCCAAATTAAAAAACATAATAAGTCTAGTAATTACCCTTCCCAAAATGTGGTAAATGAAGTCTTGAGTTTGCCTTGGGAGATTCTGTTATTGGTTCAAACACGACTGAACTACTCCAGTATTGTTAGTGGATTCAGAGCCAGGACATTCTCACCCTACATTAGACCTAGACCAATTAACCACTGATGTGTCCCATTGCTGCTCTCGTTGGGTCGAGTAGCATCACTGAAGCACAAGCATTGCAGTGCTTACTTCCACACTTTCTCCGATTGACCAGGAAGCTATGGATATGCAATAGATGACATTTCATGTCAAATAAAACTCAGAACTTCTATATTGCTCGAATTATACAACTTCATTTATCTGGCAAGACCTAAATAAGCAGTTTATATTACCAAGTTCGTACAAATACAACTATATAAGGCATAAAGGGGATGAATGAATGCTAATAGTTGAATTAAAGACTGCTGTTGTTAGGGTACCAGCCAAGCTAACATGTCCAACAGAATGGTACATTTGTAAACACGCCGAACCAACTTTCCAATCCTGGGCGTCAATCAGGTTAGCATGTCCCTAACTGTGAGAAACATCCTTGGTCTATGAACAATCAATTTCCATACAAATGGGAAGGGAACACTTAGACAACTAATTTCATAGAATAGAAGGAATATTTGGATTGACTTTGTACAGCCTTCAATATAACTGTAAAGAAAAACAAGATTCTTCTGTACCCCAAAACACCAATCTTGTGTGCACATAGTTTTATCGAATTAAAGATTTTGCATGTCAAATTTCTTTGTGAGTTTGAGTGTAGGATTTACCTTCTCGATTCTAAGTGCCACAACCCCATTTTTTATGTGCATTTCCAACATTAGACTACATATTGACCAATTCTTTCAGTGTATGATGTCTAGCACCTGGACTATTAAGAAGTAACCTTGGGGTACTGCACATAATAAGACACAGCTTCATCAATATCTCAACGATAAAACCAAGTGTTATATCTTTAATGAGTTTAGTTTTCAACTACTTTTCGCTTCTCTCCAATCATCAGGTGGAGCGCCCGATAGTGAGTTTCACATTCAGACCTGAAATTTCAGCCACGAAGATATCCGTGCATTCTAGAGCCCAAGGTTTCCAGAGCCAAACATAAGAGATTAGGAAATGTCATGACATCTATTAGAGGGTTTCTTTCTCGAACCAGATTATTAGAATCTAAAGTAAGCAAGATAACAATACTAATTTTGGCAAGCATGAAGTAAAAGAAACTAGTAAATATACTAGCAATACCATCAAAATGACATCAATAAATGTATATAACTTCGATATACCATTAGAGCTGTCATATATCTAGCACTACATATAGACTTCGATTCCAAAATATTTAGAGGACTGACACAGGGGACAAAAGCTAAGCTTACTTTCGCAGTCTTTACACAGGCAGAGATGCTTACATGGTAATAGAAGCATGCAGACTTCTTTGACTCTGCAAAACTTACAAGTCGTCAACACTTTCATGTCATTATTGCCCTTGCAAAGCAGGTGAAAATCATTGGCACGGCCATTACAACATGAAGCCGTGTCATCCACCTCACTGTCGCCACATCCTTCTTTACTATCTCTGCTTTGAGCATAGACATGTTGAAGGTTAAATTTGAGGGCATTAATCATGTTTTCATTGAATTTTGCCCGTTGCTGCCAAGCACCTGCTTCTACAGACAGCTGTTCCATTCGCTCTTCAAGTTCTGCATTCTTCTTATTGATGTTTTCAATCTCTGCTTCTTTTTCATGAAGTTTTTGAAGAACTTTCTCTTCCATCAGCGAGATAGTCTGAACTTGGTTACCCTGAACCTTCTCTAGGATATTTTGCCGCAATTGATCAACCTATCAGAAATCAGTAATTGAACAACAGTAAAAGAGCAACCAGTCAGATTCCCAATAAAAAGGCGAAAACAAAAGTGAATTTCTTTGTTGTTTCAGAGTTTCTGAATTGCCACTAAGAGTACAAACAAAAAGCAATATCAAAGTGTGGGTCTTCTTGTGCTTATGTCTTAAACAAAAGCTATGGACGACCTTGACCATCACATTGTACTTCTGAACATATCCGTTCTTAAATTTCATGCATCATGTATGTGTCTTCGATAACGGCAGAATCAAGAAACTAACACTAAGAACAAGAAACCAACTAACCATTTAGGATGAGTACTGTGTGATGGATACTCAAAAATATCATTGTATTGAACATGAATTCCACATACCCACTTAACTGACATTGATCAACACCAAAGAAAGCCATGATTCCAAAGTTCCATAAAAATGAAAACTACATAACATTACCATACTTCCATACTTCATTTATAACTGTCAGGGTTCATCTGATTATATTCAGCAACATTTTCCCTACTAATCAATGAGGTATGCCACGCTCAAGAATTTGGTAGTTACGACATGTTGACAACAATCAGTATCACATCGACTAGGTTAAAGTTAATTATTTGATGCATTACCATCAACAACAGTAAAGTAAAGCTTGCGAAAACACCAATTAGAACAGCTACACCTACTGTGAACCACATTAAGACCATTGACTCCAACAGAGTCAAAGAGAATGAATTTTAGGAAAATAAAAAACAGTAATAAATCCATTTTTGCATTTAAGGTACAATTACGCTTCAAACAAGAAAAGACCTGAACTCTGAGGAATCTGTCCATCTCGGCATCCTGTCGCTGTAACTCATGCTCAATATCATCGCCAATGAGAGATAACAAAGCAGAATCACCAGAAGATGATGCACGGGTATTGTCGAGGGACAAACCCAACCCAGTGGAGACTGATCTTGCATGCAAGAAACTGACAGATGATATCTGAGAATTATTCTCAAAAAAATCTTGCTCCTTGAGCCTCTTTCTTTTAGGTTCAAGTCCACAATTCCATTGCAAATCAACTACCCCGTCACTGCCATCCGTCACAGGCCCTGGTCCCGGCGCAAACCCCACCACATGAACTACAACAAATGAAAGACACAGAAAAGACCCAAAAGCCCTTATTAACTAGAGTCCATCACAATTCATAAACTTGATTAGGGTTTGGCTACCGAATAAGGAAATGTCAAGCTTCATTCAACTTCACAAGTAACGCAGAATTAAATGAATCAATTAATACAATTAAAACCCCGAGAAGTTAAATAGAATGATGAGCACTAAAAAATCCCTCCTTTTCCATTTGTGTCAACAGTAGATTATACATATACATAAACACATATATATAGTGAGAGAGCGAGAGAGAGAGAGAGAGAGAGAGAGAGAGAGCGATCTCATACAAGGAGGTACGTAGGGAGGATGCTGAGATTGGTCGAGCAAATTAGGGGCGTTGAAGAAAGCAGCTGGGGCAGAAATCCGACCGTCGATCGAGTACAAGTCCCTAAAGATTATATGCCAAGACAATCACAGAAACATTAATTCACGAAGATTAACACCTGAATTACTTTTTTTCCAGAAAAAAAAAACGAAGACGAGGGTTTTTGTTATTGAGGAAAACAAAAGTAAGAAATTCCAAGATTCAAAAAAGCCAAAACCAACCTGAAGCTCTTGGGTGGCTGAGGTTGAGGCTGTTGCTGTGGAGGTTGGTAGTGTTGTTGAAAGAGGTGCTGCGAAGGAAGAGCCATCAAGTTGAAGAAGGAACTCCGCAGCTCTAGAGAGAGAGATGGAGGAGACTTGCGAATTTGGGGAGAGGAAAACGATGAGGTGGCCGTGTAGTTTTTCTAGGAAGTCCCTCAACTGTTATAGATTTATGTTTCGAGTGGTTAAGGCACAACAAGTTTCACAATTTGGTGCCCTTTTCATTTTTTCAGTTGGCGCGTTGTTAGTTAGTTGTTGGGCTCTGCCCATTACTAAGAACAAGAAGTAGCTTTGCTGGATCTGCAATTAGGTCCATATAGAAATTTACCCTCTATGTAGAAGTTTTGAGAATGAAAATCCGAATTATCTCATTGTTTTTTATTATTTCTTTATTAAAATTGATAATTTGTAATTCATGAAATAACTTATAAATTATGTATTTTGAAAAATTATATAATAAATTAACAACTTAAAAATAAGTGATATTACTTAATTTTTAATTTAAGAAAAATTTCTCTTACGAGCATGATTTATTTCTATTTGAAATAACATATTTAAAAGTGTGTAATCATTTAAGATTTTTTAATTTAGTACCAAATTTTTTAAAGTTTTCAATTCAGTCATTGATCTTTTAAAACTTGTATAAGTCATGTTAAAATGGTATGTTTGATGATGTGACATGTTCACTAAGTTTTTTAGGGAGTGGTTGAGTTGGTAGAGTAGAAAGATATGGAGTCAAAAAGTCTTGTATTCGATTTCCTCTACTTACACTCTCTCAATCAAGCTTGTCGATCAGGGCTTGCCTAGTGCGGAGTACCTGATTGACGTAATTTGCAAACTTATTATATCAATTCGGAGGTTTACCTAGTTCACATCCAAATGGCTAATAACTACAGATTCTTCTGTTTCTAAAAAAAAAGTTTACTAGGGTATTTATCTATTAGTTACGTTAGCAGGAACTAATGTTTTGAATTGAATTATTAAAATTTTAAAATGTTGATCATTCAATTAAAAATTTTAAATACTTAATTAAAAAATCTTAAAAGATTGAGTATTTTATGATTGGCTATAGTTTTCTATTTTCATTGTATTTTTAATTTTTATTATTATTTTCGAACAAAAATAAAAATATATTTAGTTGTTAATATCAATGTAATTATATATTTATTATTAATAATAACTAAATATTAAATTAAGCTAAAATAAATAATTCTATTTTAATCTCTTATAATATTTATTAATAATTTTTAGTAAAAATATATTATATTTATTTGTTAATATATTTTTAATTGTTAAAACTTATAAATTTAAGATATTTTAAATTTGAAGCGTATTTAGAAAATAATTATAAAATGATTTTATTTCTAAAAAAGTTAAAGTGTTTATAAAATTAATTAAATATGTATATTTAATTGTAATAACAAAAATCAAACAAAGAATCTTTTGATATACACGTATGTATACAATCAGAATCTCTTTACATAATTATTATGGAAACGGAGTCTTCAGAATAAGTCATTCCCATTATGTCATTACAAGGAAGCATGTGCAGTGACCAATTTGCTGATCTGGTACACCATGTGCAGATGCTCTGGTTGTTATTCAAGTAAATACACTTCCAAAAGTTCTATATCTTAAATAATCTGCAAATTCTTGTATCTTATACAGAAGTCGTTAACATATTCAGAAAGAATACAAAGTGATGATGTTCCGATCGATAAATTATCCTTCACATACAAATTTATAAAGCAAATCCCAATGGAAGAACAAGCAAATAAGGGATGTGAATGAGAATCCAAACCTGTGTTTCATATTCCTCTTCACTGTCGCTTTCGGCAATAACAAAAGAGAGTCTGTAACTCCGCTTGTCTTTTCGGCTCCTTTAGCGCAAAAATAATCAATGCTATTCATTAAATTAATCAGGATAAGTGCTAACCCTTCCTCCATTAATCTCTTCTTGATTATTGGTAATCAATCAATCATATGTGCAAGATTTCTTAAATGGGATTGGAGAGTTGAGCTTCTTTGGATCGAAAGTGAAATCACACTCAATTCTCTTGTAGAATTTAGGCTTAACCAACTTCCCCAGGACGTAAGCTTTTGACTTGACAGTGAAGCTCAGTTTCAGAGGAATTGGTAACGTTGTTGTACCTGTCGAACTGCTCAAACCCGCTCCACTCCCATACAATGGGATCTTGTCGCTAGTGATTGAAATGGCTACCAGTCTTCGACTCCTCCTTGATTGATAAAACCTCTTAATCTGCCAAAACCCACGTCATTGTTATTAAGGTTTAGAATCCAAAACACCGTACTGAAATTCAAGGGAAGGAAAGGGTTAGCTTTGAGGTTGCTTACAGATCCTGAGGCTATGGCTATATCAGAAAAGGATAGATCTATAGGTGAAGATGTTACGTGAACCCCGAAAAATGTGCCCGTGTTACGGTAGATTAGTTTCAAAGTGGAGTTCACCGTGATCATTTCTGTAGCAACTCCTGTCGAATCAGACCCGGCTTGGATTGTGAATTGTTCGATTGTGATGCTCTGCCGTAAGATACAGAGTTCGAGCAAATCAGACAATTGGAGCATTTGATACATAAGCTATGAACTAAGTGATGGGGAAAAACAAGGACAAAATGAAAGTACCTTCATTGTGATCTCTGGCTTCTGTGGCCTACTAGCACCCCAGAGGATTAGCGAAAACAGAGAGAACAGAAAAAAGAAACCAAGCACAAATGCGAGAAGATAGCAGCGACGAGGGATACCCTTTTGACGCTCTTCATCTTCAAGAAGCCCCTCTTCCTCTATAACGTCGCACTCCTTCCACTGCTTCTGTCCCTTCCTATGACTACCCCTGGAAGCGTCATTCGGCGAGATCTTGCGTGACCCGGGTTTCAACGACCCAGAAAACCGACTCGTCGAGGACTCACGTGAGTGTCGACCAACGGAGGAGTGAGAATGCGGCGGCGATCCCACCGGGCTAAGCACCGGCGTGGACTGAAAAGACGTCGTTGTCTTCTCCCCATCGTGAGAGTCTCGAGAAGGGCTTTGCACGTAGTAGACTGGGCGGCGAGGAGATCTCGTCGGAGAGGATGGTGCGAGGCTGGTGACTTCGGAGTCGGTCTTTGCGTGCATTTTGCAAAAATTCTCTAAAGACAAACGCCTAAACGTTCACTTTGGTTTATTTACAACAGTGACTTGGACGAAAGGAACCAAAGGGACGGAGATGGTGTTTATTTGTCAACTACTGGAAAGTGTGTTGTTAGGACAAAGAAGAAACGTTATTTAGGTAAGAGTTTTTTTTTTTAGCACATGAGGTGTTTTAGGATGGTCTCAATTATGAGAAGGCACCTTTAAATCATTCACTTCTAGACTAATCTCCGCTCACATCGGGTCAGCCTGTAAGGGATAAAGTGCTGGCCAAATAGATTTCTCCATTCTCAGGACTCGAACTCGAGATCTCTAATTAAGGGATGAGAGTGCTGAACCACTCACACCAATTTATTTGATTTAAGAGTTTATTTAGTAGCGTGAAATGTGTAAGGTTTAGACTATACTTAAGTTGTTTGAGTTGGGTTATAATGGAACCAGACAACCTTGTTACAGTTGGCACCGTCATCACTAGCCTATTATTTTATGCTCTCCCTATTGGGACATGATAGCGGCATTCGTACTGACGGTCTTTATACAAACATGTGAAAAGGATGGTTAGTTGTGATTTGTGAACCGGCGCGGCATGTGTCTGTCTTTCGTCACATTGCACGCTTTTTCCATCTTTTGGTTTTTGTCTAAAACATTTTGCATTTCAATCCATTCGTTTTGCTTTTAGTCCTCGAAGGTCCTCAAACTCTTACAAATTATTGGCTGAGGGGCAATTTGTTTCAGCGTAAAAGTAGTGTCCTTGGAGGCAATAAAATGTATTCATTGCCAAGCTAATGATGAAAGTCGTCTTGGTCCAGTAGGACTATGAAAGTCGCCTGCGTATTTGCGACTGGGTCCGTCGTCTCAGTCCAAGTGAAAGCTAAAGTAAAAAAGTCCAGACTGTTAACGTTAACAGGCTTGTTGCTTGTTGGGTCAATATCTGCAAAGCCTATTGTCCAGAAATGAAGTGAAGAATAAAGTTCATTTATTTGACCTCAAAATTCGAGGCTTCCACTTATTTAATGTTAGGTCAAAAACGTAAGTAACTCTTAGCAATAACTATTAAATTGAAATAAATAATTAAGTTTATATAATAAATTTTAAATTACGTGACTAAGAAATGATTTAATATGAAATACTAAATCTATTCGTTTACAAATTTTAGTGTATTCTTTTTTTTTTTTAAGAAAACTGATTGAATATATTAACATAAAGCTACATCACATATTAAAGTGTCTATCAAAAACTCATACGACATGTTCCAACTAAACCTATTGAGAAAACTAGTAACTAATTTAGATAACAAGTAAAGGATTGAAAGTCACTAACAGTTAATATCTCCACGGATGTAAAGTTAAAATATATCAACCAAGATAAAGCTTCTTTAAAAGCAATAGCTTAGCAATAAGAGGAGTATAATTGGAGGTAGAGAAACTAAATAGACATTTAATGACAAACCAGCTTATCTTGATGGTTTGTCATTTGCAATGGAATAGAAATAATTATCTCTACATCAAGATTACAAAATAGACTGTATATAAATTAGAGATCCCATGCCTTTCTGATCTGTTAGCATTAAGTCATTCACCTGCAAACCTTCAAGACCTTCTACCATGGGTGACTGTACAAAAAAATCTCGCCCGATAACCAAGGGTCACTCCATATGGAAATGAATTCTCTATTTCCGACTCGCCGCCGGATGGCAAGAGCTAGCAAATCTCTAGCTTGTAACATTTAAATTGAATTATGATTTCATCTAATTTCACTATTCAGCCGCTTCCTTACATGCTAAAATAACAACCTTCAGCCACTTGTCTAATTTGCTCTTAACTAATCCAAAGCTGATCAACCCCTGCGTGCCAAGTGAAAATAATGGTAAGTTCTTTGGTGGCCGATTTTAGATACGAATACAACGCAATATATTGGGAGCACAGTCACAAGGGTCATGGATAGAGGATGTCACGTAGGTCAAATTTTGTATACAAAACTAAATCATTACATAGGAGTGGAAACCAGAGCCCCATCAAAGATCAAACTCTCCATCTTTAAACACTTCAGCCAATCAGTCTACAATTCAATGAAATCCAAGATATCAGTGGCCTGTTCTTTGTTTCTAGCCTGCCATTTCACCAATCGAAAAGTAGGTCTTGTCAGTCAAGTGGACATGTGTTGTTTTTATAGGGCTGAAACATAATACGTAAATAAAAGAGAAGAGAAAGCAAAGGTTTTGTCGTAGAACATTATATTTTTATTGAATAGAAACTTGTCAATTTATACAGTTTTTTTCTAACTCAAATTCAAAAATAAGATAACATCTAATCTAAATCAGCATAAAATAAAATCTAATTTATTTGATAACTATCACAATAATATCTCTAAACTGATTCCTAAAATCAAACTCTAAATATCATAATCAAATTTATTTAAGATCTAATATTTGATCAATTATTTCGTAGGAATCTGCAAGTCTAAGGGATTTTTCAACAAACCCCTCATTGCCTTAGGAGTTGCAGAGCTTTAATGTCAAAATAATTCATTCTCTTGATGTACTGCTTTTGTCTCTTTATTTTGTGACTTGCAAATTTTCTCCATATGTCCAATTTATCTACATTTTTTGCATTTGATATCAGGCCTCCACCAACATTTTCTTTGTGGGTGATTTGTTTTTTTGCAATGTGGGCATGGTGGATATGATCATCATTGTTTCTGTTGTTATTGTCGATCTGGTTTAAACTCTTGTTTTTGTCTTCTCCTGAATTTTTTTCTTTTGCTAGCAGAACACCTTCAATGATTCCTTCTTCTCTTATCATCCTCCTTTGTTCTTGTGCCTGTAGTGCATTTACTAAATCTGCCAAAGACATACTTGATAGATCCTTAGCTTCTTCCGATGCAGAAACTTTAGATTCATATTTTTCAAGTAAGGTTATAAGAATTTTTTGCACTATTCGTTCCTCGGAAAATTCTTACCTAATAACCTCACCTTGTTTACTATGCCGAGAAACTTGTCGGAATATTCTTTAATAGTTTCTGACTCTTTCATCTTCAACATTTCAAATTCTTCGATCAAGTTGAACACTTGCATATTCTTTGTTCTTTTATTGCCTTGGTATTCCTTTTTGAGATAATCCCAGATATCGTTTGCCGATTCTAGATTCATAATTCTTGTGAATACGATGTTTGAAACAGCAGAAAACAAGCAAGCTTTGGCTTTAGATTTCTTGTTTTTCCTTTCTTTGTGCATCTTGATTTGAGTCATTGTAGGATTTGTTGGCAATGGAGGCACTTCATAGTCTTCCTCCACAGCTTCCCAAACAT
>JANVCQ010000002.1:2717866-2729864 GCA_025531925.1 Erythroxylum plowmanianum
TAATAATAATAATAAGTTTATTAGAAATCTCAACCAAACAGGTTTTTATTTTCAGTTTTTATATTACAAATCTCAATCAAACAGGTTTTCGTTTTTTTTAGAAAAAAAACAGAAACCAAAAGCAGAAAACAGAAGCCAAAAACAACAACAGAAAAACAAAAATGAAACCAAACGGCCCCTAAGCTTTTCACAAACGAGTCAATTCCATCTTTTCCGGTTATGAAATCAATGCCAATTTTTATTTGTACGGAGTTCTTTCACTTATATATTATTAAAATCTTGAATTTATTTTAATACTTTTATTATTAAAAATTAGCCAATTTATTAATTATTTAATCAATTTTTAAGTTAAAAAGTTTATATAAATTAAAAAAAATCAATTCATTTTAATTTAACAATCTTTTTTAATTAAATTTCAAAATTTTTGATTGATAAGAAAAGTCTCTTTCAATCATATTTCAAAATTTTTAAGCTTATTTAATATTTAATTAGTTTTATGAAAGTTCGGTTGAACTTTTTAAACTTTAAAATTCTTGTTTTACCAGTTTACCGATTTGACTTTTAAAACATTGATTAAAATATATTAAAAAGAACTCAATTTTAATTTCAAATGACAATTTGAAACTTTTTTAAAATTTGAGAAATTATTAGTGTGAAAACCCTTACTTTCATTCTTGTAATAGCTAAGAATATATACAATACAATGAAGAGTTTTAGTTAAGCTAAACTAGAAAAGTTGGAAACTACTTCCTAAATAAAAGCCCATCATATATACAAGATACACTCAATATTACAAATATTTACATAATATCAATATCTCCCTATACTCCCCCTCAAATTGGAGCATGTAAATTGTAAATTCCCAACTTGCGAGTGAAATACATGAATTGTTGTTAACCCAGTGCTTTTTGTGAAGATATTTGCTAGTTGCTCCGAGGAACAAACATGAGGGGTAACGATCTCTCCTGCTTTCAATTTGTCACGAATGAAATGACAGTTAACTTCAATGTGTTTATACTTTTATGAAATACTGGATTAGAAGCGGCATAAAGAGCCATTTTGTTGTCACATAACAAATGCATGGGTTGTGAATGGGTGAACCCAAGAGCTAGAAGTAAGGCCTTAAGTTAGGTGAGTTCAAATGTAGAGGTAGCCATGGAATGATACTCAACTTCAACTAAGGAGGGTGAGACAATTTGCTATTTCTTGGTTTTTTAGGAAATGGGGGGAATGACCAAGCAGGACAAAGTAGTCAGTCAAGGATCATCGACTCAATGGACAGTTGGCCCAATCAGAGTCATAATAACCATAAAATTGCAAGTCACTGTCAGCTCGTGGGAGAATACCTTGTCCAGGGTTGCTTTTAAGATAACGTAGAACACCTAGAACTGCTTCCCAATGATCAATGCATGGACTTTGCATGAATTGAGCCAAGATATGTACACAATATCTAAGCTCAGGTAGTGTGATAGTCAAATAGATTAATTGACCAACCCATCGACGATATGGTCCTGGGTCAGTCATTAGCGAACTAGAGACAAAAACCAAGAGCCAAGTGATGATTTTGCTTAATCGAAAAACTAGTAGGTTTAGCACCTAGAAGTCCTACTTCAGTAACAATACCAAGAACATATTTACGTTGACAAAGAAAAATGTCATCAAAATTTTGCGTAACTTCAATGCTAAGAAAATATTTCAATTGACTAAGATCTTTCATATAGAAACAACGACTGAGGTAGACTTTAAGATCGAACAACATCAGGAGTACTGCCTGCAATGACTAAATTATCAACATATACTAATACACACAAGCTATCATCTCCTTGATGCATGGTAAAAAGAGAGTAGTCAGCATAAGTTTGAAAGAAACCATAGTTATGGAGAGAAGTAGCCAACTTTGCAAACCAATTACAAGGTAGTTGATGGAGACAATATAAAGATTTCCGAAGACGACAAACTTTTTTGTGAGAGGAAGCAACAAACCTAGATGGTAACCTCATATACACTTCTTCATCAAGATTACCATGTAAGAAGGCAATGTGAACATCCATCTAATGTAGTTCCCAATTTTTATCAGCAACAACAATAAGAAGTATGTGAACAGTAACCATCTTGGCAATAAGAGCAATAGTATCATCATAATTGATGCCTTCAACCGAGCCTTATGATGTTCAATAAAGCCATCAAAATTACATTTGACACGATAAACTCACTTATGCCTAATAGAGGATTTATCAGGAGGCAAAACCTCAATCATCCAGGTACCGTTCCGTTCAAAAGTGTCAATCTCTTAACGCATGGCCTTATGCCATCGGGGGTCACGCACAAAATCAAGGTAACTAGTGGGCTGCATCTTCGCAGAAATAACTTCTAAAAAGGTGAGATTTTAGGGAGAAAATTTATCATAATTCACATAATAAGCAATGGGATAAGGAGTACCTGAGGACATTGAAGGAGGAGAAGAGAGTGGGGGGTCTAATTATTGAACTGTGATAGTATAAACATAATCAAGTAAAAGATCAGAGGCTTTCTTGGTGTGATGACCACGACCCAATGTTTCACCTATATTTAACCTAAAAGTATCATTCATACAGGTGCTTATATCATTTATGGAAGGTTGATCAGTTTCAATAGGAGCTGGAATATCACTCCCCCTCAAGGGGTTAAGATCTGGAGTTGAATTAGACTCATGAGTATCAAAATTCCATTCATTATCAAAAATGCGATGCAAAGCAATCAAAGATATATGATTAACAAAAGAAGAGGGTGCTATGGGTTGAGCATCATTGACAAAAAAAGGAAAGCTATTTGCAACAAATTTGATGTCACAGGAATGCTGCCTAGTTTCACGATAAACTTTCCAACCCTTTTTATCATGAGGGTGCCCCAAGAACACATACTTTTTATTTCGAGCTTTAAATTTGCTTTTGCCTATAGACTTGTAATGTGCATAACGTAGACACCTGAAAACCCATATATGATCATAAGATGGGGGTTTACCAAACAACAACCCATAGGGACTTTTTTTGTTATTAAGCATAGTCAAAGTTCTATTAATCAAATGTCCTCCCGCCAAGGCACACTCCCCCCAAAACTCAATAGGTACATTAGCATGAAAGCGTAAGGCACATGCAATTTCAAGAATATGATGGTGTTTTCTTTCAACTCATCCATTTTATTAAGGGGTGTTAGTGCAGGAATTTTGAAACAAAATTCCATTTTCCTTAAAGTATGATTTCAAGGACACAGTCTCATTATCACTATGCACAAATTTGTCAAATTTATGAAACTGGGTGTGGGCTATGACACAAAATTGTTTGAAAATAGTGATCACTTCACTCTTTTCAGCCATCAAATAAATCCACACAACACTTGCAAAATCATCAGCTATCGTCAAAAAATGATGAGCTCACAGGAGGAGGCATCACGATAAGCACTCCAAACATCATAATGTACCAATTCAAAAGGTTCCAAAGCATGAATATTACTAATACCAAAAACATCTCGTATTTGTTTAGCTCAAAAGCATGCATCACAAGGCTTATTCTCGCTACTAGGAAAACTACTACTAGAAACATTAGGTAAGAAACGAACTATTTTATGGGAGAGATGCCCCATATGCTGATGTCATAAGTTGGTAGAGTCCACCGTCTTCACTCGATATGCTTGAACCTTTACTGCACCATGTAAGTAATAGACCCTATCACATCTCTCACCACTCCAATCAACATTCTCGAAGTGTGGTCCTGTATCACACAAAATGTGTTAGCGAATATGACATGACATCTCAAGGCGTTTATCAATCAAGCAACAATATCAAATTGCACTCAAATTGTGGGACATTAGGTACATGTTTTAAAATCAATCCTTCAATATAGGCAGTGTCACGACCCGATATCACATCAGGCTCATGACAACTGCCGCATAACCAGGCTAAAGACACTCACGATATCCTTAATATGACAATGTAAGGTTAACTGAATATTTTTTCTTTTTTTGAAAAATTCGGGCAGCACAACGATTGTATTTTAAAAATCTAAAAAGCTACAAATAATTTCAAACACACTTCTATATTCACATCCAACCACAACTTCAGGACTTTAAAGTCCACTCAAGGCAATCTTAACAACAGTATCAAAAGATTCATACATAAAGTCATTTATAAAATACAAGGCAATCAAAAGTTAACTTAAAAAATCATAAAACGTATTTACATAAACACAGTTTATGAGCCACTAGACTATAAAAGTACAAAATAGGAAACTACCCACGTGCAGTAATACCCTGAAAATGTTAAAAGACTGCACGATCCACTCAGAGCTTCAAACTCACTAAATTAACCTACATGGTTGGAAAACGAAGGGGTGAGTACACTAGGTACTCAGTGAGCAGGAAAGACATATATCACAAATAGAATTCAATTCATACCAAGACAATGTTGATAACATATGAAGTGAATGTATATCACATAGAAAATACATAGGCCCAGCCTATGACTCAATGTATACTAGTTAGGAACCATATAGACCTAGTCTATTAACTCACTTATCCGGTGAACATAAGTTCCAGTTCCAGTACACAAAAGTATAAAAACACCATATGTATAAATCACATATCGATAGGAAAAACTAATATTAGGATAAGCTAAAACAATCGTGTGTGACACCACTAATTGGGCAAACTAATATGCACACCCTTCGATACTCAGTGTTGGCTCGATTTTGATCCGTGGTGAGTCTGGACTACGATCGACAAGAGCATCATGACCCTAGGTGATGACCTCGTCGATGTCTAGACCAGACCCTAGGTGTGGAATCACTCGCAAGTCCTGTAGAAAGGTGTCGATACGACGACTCGACTTTCATGTACCAATGTCAAGGGTACGGTAGTCGCTTAATCAGTTGTGCTCAGCACACTATTGGCTAATTGCTTTCTCACTAATCACAAAACAAATCATGTCCAATTATTAAGTATAAAATTAAGTAAGGCACCATGCCTTTATTTATCTGTCTAACCGATAAAATAAAACTATACCATGACTCTAAGCTAAAAGGGAACAAAACCATGCAGCATCCATGACTCGATTATGCATACGTAAATTCTAAAACATCATCTCATGAAATAAAAATTATCTTTTGTACTCCAAATGCAAAGTTGTTCAAAAATGTAGTTTCAGAAAATAAAACATTGTCCTTTACATTTCAAGTTCAGATTGGTGGAAAACAATATCATTTCTCATAATACATAATAAAAACATCAGCTACACTCCAAGTGCAAAGAGTTATTAAAGAAAATGTCATTTATTAAATACCTAAGCTTATTAGCATCCATTTGAAATTCAACTCTACCATACGTTGCCTAGGTTCAAAATTCACATACAAGTCATCATACCTGTCTTAGGATGTTCTAAACTTATTTGAGAAATATGGTTTCCCAAACTCATCTCAAAGAAGATATACTTTCTCTTAACTTCAACAATCCTCGATACGAGCTCCCTAATTCACGACTCCCAAGCCTTTATACATAAAAAGACACACAATGAAAATACTAAAACATAAATCTCATATTTATACACCATCACATTAGCTTCTCTTTTGCATTTTCTAAGGCATTTAATGCTTTAAATCCAAACTTACTCATTTCATAACATAATTAAGCACATCTTTATCCAAGTATATTAGACCATTATTCATCAATCTAGGCAATATTTCAAGTTTACTCTAAGTAAACATGGAAGTGTTTTCCAATGTATACCGTTATAAAGCCTTAAATCCTAAGTCAAGTTCACTTAGCATGATTTTCAAGTCACATTTTCAAGACTTTATCATAATAATTCTTACTCCTATCATGTCATATAGTAACAGTTCCAATCAATGACACAATCCACCACTCCATTGAAACCCATTTCTTTCATTTAAGCTGCATTTTATCAATTGTATAACTCATTACATTAATCCACCTCTTCTCCATCATTTCAACCTAAACTTAACCAACACACATCTTCTCCGTTCTTCATCATCAATTCGCATCATACATGCATAATTAATACCATAGAATTCATTTAGACCATCAATTTCAAAAGATATGCAAAAATTTCACAAACTTTCACCTAAAGGGGACAAATTCGGTTTTGTCTTAAAGAACCCTCTCTATAACACATTTCATTCATCTAAACAATGTTTCATGCACATTGAAGCATGGAGAACAACATATCTTAATACCAAACTCAAAGTCATAATGTAGAGATAGATGAGACAAAATTTACCTAAACATTTCTTTGATGATATCTTCAAATCCTTTGATATTTTCTCAAATATAATGATAGATTCGGATTCCTTGACCCCAAATTAGCTTAGAACACCTTGATTGAGGTTGGGTGGAAAATAGATGATGGTAAAAACTTGCTTCTTTCTCTCCTCTCTTCTCCTTTCTTCTCCGTTCTTGTAATTAAAACGAAGTGTTTGAGTCTTAAATGGGGGTGCACGTCCATACATAAGAAGAGTCTAGAATTTTGATTCTTCTTTGATTAAAATATGGTGAATTTATGATTTTACCCTTAGATTGTATGAAATTACCATTTTAACTTCCAAACTTCCCTAAATTTGCAATTAAGCCTAAAGTTTAGAAATCTCCAAAACTTTTATTTTTATTTTGGTCCTCGGACTTTTGGAAATAATAACTAATCCCCTTAACTTTATAAATTTACACATTGGTCCTCCAAAAATTGAAAATTTATATTTAAGTCTTTTGACTTTTAACAATTTGCAATTAAGCCCTTATGTACATTAACTTTTTCAATTAAGCTTTCTAAGTGTCCAGTAAGTCTATAAATCTTGTATAATCACCTCTAAGGCATTAGAGCACATTTAATTTAACCACCATGATCATATCCATCTAATGGACTCAGTTTTTCACACTTAAAAGTTTATTTATCAGAAATCTTCAAGATTTCACATACCGATGAACTCTAAATTCATGTAAGGGCATATAACATTATAAATCATTGGCATATGTACTAAAAAGATTCAAATTCATCTTTGAACTCATATACATCCATGTATATATCAATATACAGTAGTATCTCCAAATACAGAACAATTACCAAAGGGCTCAGAAAGTCCAACGTTATAGAAAGTGCCTTCATGGGTGGCAAACCAATAGGGGACTTGGGTAATTCAATCAAATAAGGTCGATTTCCAGTTATATGATACGATGCTTCACTATCAAGCAACCAATTATTACAATTTTCCTTACTAGTCAATTTTTAGTGTTATTTGTTTGCTTCCTAGAACCAAGTATAGTGAGAATCGAACTCCACTGCTCCGTGGTAAAAATGGAGATTGTATTGCCTTAGTTACAATGGCAGTAGAGTCCAAGGTGCTAACGATTCATATGAATAGGTTGCATTCACAATAGCACCTGGCGCTCCACATCTTCGGCCTGCCACACCAGCACGTCCTCCCCTTAGACCTACTTCACATCCTCGTCTGTTGCTATTAATAAACCACCAATCTAAATATTTTCTGGTGAGTGTGAAAAAATTGGACACTTCGTACCCCTCCTTATTACAGTGAATGCAAAAGGGCCTAGAACCTGCTTGCTCCGTTTGATTTTTCCTATGTGTGCTCGATACAGCAAACGCTATAACATCACCTCGTTCATCCTTAGCTCGAGTGATATTTTTGTGTCACTCCTCCTTAACCACCATCTGATAAGCTTTGTTAAGAGAGAGAAGCGGGTCTATGTTGAGGATGTTTGTGCAAAGCCTACCATATAAATCATCGTCTAAACCCATCAGAAATTCATTGGTTTTTTTGATTTCAATATTTGCCATGAATTGCTTGGCCATATCACACATGCACCTGCTACATTTGCACATAGGCACTTTACGATACCTGCAAATTGGTCCCAAAGAGCTTTGAGTTGTTCAAAATACCTCGTCACAGTCTGCCCCTTTTGCTTGCAATTTCCTATTGCTTCTTTCAACTCGTCTACTCTCATTGTATCGAGTTTGTCAAATCGTTCTTTTACGTAATCCCATATGTACTCTCATTGTATTGGGTATTATCCAACCAACGATCATCAAGTTTACGCTATACTAGTCTTCAAGATCATCATCATTTTGGGTCGATTTATTCAAGGTTCCACCAAGAAACCCCAACTTTTGTTTGGCGCAAAAAGAGTTCTTCAAAGCCATAGCCCATTCATGATAATTGGTTTCGCCCTTAAGCAAAATTTCACAGATATTCAATTCGGGTATATCCAAATTATAAAAAATTAGAGTGTTGTCTCTATGAGTGTTCTGATACCATGAGAAATTCTTTGTGTGAAAACCTTTGCTTTCATCTTCGTAATAGCTACGAACATATACAGTAAAATGAAGAGTCTCAGTTGAGCGAAACTAGAAAAGTAGGAAGCTACTTTCTAAATAAAAGTTTATAATATTTCTTAGTCATATATACAAAATACACCGAACATTACAAATATTTACATAATATAAATATATCCCTATAAAAATTTTTAATTCAATAAACTATCAACTTAAATTAAGACTATTAACTTCAAATCAGACTGAATTGATATAAGTTATTAGCAATAATGCTACACTCAATATTTTGTCTCGGAATAAATGAGGAGGGATCAGGGATCAGACCAACCTTTCAAGTTTCCGTAGATGCTATAACAACAAACTTTTGCATAACTGCTCTAGGTATCATAACTAACAAAAGACAGACACGTTGATGTCTGATAAAACATAGGGGCCTCCTCGATGCGACATGGAAATGACTGTGATGAAGGACTTTGAAAACATACCTAAATTATGCAATTCTAACATCGTTTGGTCGCTAGTCTGGATCCTTGGTTCTTTTCTTGATTGAAGTTAGCGTGCATGACAACTGTAAGAAAAGAACCAGAAGAAAACGCGTTCATTGTAGGACCACTAACAAGTAACAACCGACGAAACTTCTCCTTCTTCGGGCTCAAGAAAGCATAATAATAATGCAATATCTATTTGTGTCGTGGACTACTGGTACAAGTTCTGTCACTGTAGTTATAACTAAGACGCATATTTTAACCGTCAATCATTATCAGTGCATCTGCTTAAACTGTTTTTAAAACATCTGTTGAAAACTTTAAACTAACAAACTTTTGAATTATGATTTCAAATTTTCGATTTTATTTAGTTTAATAATTTTGTTGTTAAAAACTAATTCTTCTATTAATTAATCGATCATTTTTATAAATTAATTAGTTTTTGTAAACTAAAATAAAATAATTAATTTCTATTTAATTGTATTTTTTAATTAAAATTTAAAATTTTAAATAAGCAGAACAATCTTTTTCTATCATTTTTAAAATTTTTTAATTTTATTTAATCTTTAACTGGTTTTATAATAATTTAATATCTGTCGAATATTTTAAATCTTAAATCTCCTGTCTAACCGAATTAACTTTGGGTTCGGTTGAAAATATTAATTTTTAAATTTTTCTTTAATTTTCGTGAATTTTGTCTGTAACTTAACATTTTAATTCTTTCTTTCATTTTAAATTGACTACGTCTACTTTTTTCTCTTTTAAGAAATTTTTTTTTGAAAAACTAGATCAAAAGTTAAATTAGTAAGAGAAGAAATTTAAAATATAAAAGTTTTAACCAATATTAAGCTGTCAGTTAAGCATTAAACAAAAATAAAAATTTTGAAACATAATTAAAGGAATGTGCTTATCCATAAAAACATTTGAGATTTTATTGAAAAATGATACAGTTAAAAAAATTAATTGAGTTATTTTGATTAACAAAATTTGATTAATTTATGACATTCATTGATTAATTAATAAATTTATCATTTTTAATGATAAAAATTATTAAAATAAATTGAATCGAAAAATGTTAAATGGATCTAATCAATAGAAAATTTTAATAATTGGAAAAATATACAACTGGCTAAGGAGTCTTGTCAAAAAAAAAAACAACTGGCTAAGGAGTGGATAATTTAATTTATAAGGTTTGTTCATTTTCGTTTGGGCTTGTCATGTAACGCATTAAAAATTTGTTCCATATCCTTTTGCATTTAGGCCTGATTGCTTTCCGTACATGCATGGGTTAATTATATATCACAGTCTATAACGCTGTGTTTGTTTATGACGCACTCACGTTTTAGGCCAGGCCCAAACTTTTGGGTTCTTTCAGAGAACCGCAACGATGTTTCTTTAAAATATACAACTGATTTACTTTATAAAAAACAAAATATTTGGTTTGATTTTAAGATTTATTATAAATCAAACCATTATCATGAATTTCACCTTATTTTAACTTTTAGTATTGATTCGTTTTCTTATTATTATTTTAATATTTTTAATTTAAATATGACTAAAATTATTTATATATATAACTTCTTCATTATTTCTAGTTATTACACTCTTAAAATAAAAAATATTTCTCATTTATTTTCATCTTTCACATTTTTAAAGAATTATACATATTTTCTGTATTCCACTAACATTAATTTTGCTTTTGATCGAAGATGGAGCCTTCTAAATTTTTTAAAAATTAAAATTATAAAATAACGTCTTTTTTTTAATTAAATTTGAACTTGTACTTAACTCATAGGCCGGCTGTAAAAAATACCTGAATCTAGACTCATGGATCAACTAATTGTCATCTCTACTTTTGATAATTAATTAGGTGTTCTAATGGTATAAAATTAATCAGACGTACATTAATTATCTGCAATTCAATGTTTAACATTTTGGAATTGCATTTTACTCAATTTGAACCCATAAGTCCCTAAACAGAGCTTGAATTCACGGCCTGCATCTTTAACAAGAAGTGCCAGTTATTGGGCAGGTTATTCTTTCGATATCTTAAATGCAGACACACATGAAAAGACAGAAGCCAATTATGAAGTTAATCTTGATATTTCCAAAAAATAAAAAAGGTGTGGTAACGAGACACAGAGCTTCAACTTGGAAAGCATCGAGCAACAACAATGTTGTATCTTCTACAATGTTGCTTCTTGTACTTCAAGGTCTAAATTGCCGTATGGGGCTCTATAAATTAAATTGTGTTCTAAACTTTAATTGTCCATAATCATCTAATCTTACCCAGAAGAAAAATGTGCTTCTCCAATGTGTTGCCATGGTTGCTATTCTTCTTCTTCTTCTTTCTGTTACTGCAAAATGGCAATGCAACTGAAGAAATCCAGACTTACATCATCCACATGGATCGCTCCTTGAAGCCTTCCACCTTCACAACTCAAGAATTTTGGCACCGTTCAATCCTGAAATCCTTGTCAAGTCCAGCCGCAGGAGATGATGATATGCTTTTGTATACGTATAATCATGTCATGCACGGTTTTAGCGCTAGACTTACACAATCTCAACTCGCTGAAATCGAGAATTCTCCAGCTCATCTTGCTACTTATCGAGAGTCGTTTGGCAAGCTCTTCACTACTCACAGCCCTAGATTTCTTGGTTTGAACCGAAACTATGGCCTTTGGCCTACCTCGTCGTATGGTGAAGGAATGATAATAGGGATCATTGACACAGGAATTTGGCCTGAAAGTGAGAGTTTCAGTGACAAAGGTATGCCACTGGTGCCACCAACTTGGAAAGGGAAGTGCGAGAACGGGACAGATTTTAGTCAGGTTAACTGCAACAGGAAACTAATCGGAGCGCGATCCTTTAGCAAAGGACTCAAAGCGGCCGGTAGGAAAATCAACCCTGAGTACGATTACGATTCTGCGAGAGACTTCTTTGGCCACGGGACACATACTGCATCCACAGCTGCTGGTTCCCTGGTGGAAGGTGTTAACCATTTCGGATACGCGAGAGGCACGGCCAGAGGAATAGCACCAGGTGCTCACGTTGCAATGTACAAGGTTCTTTTTGCAACAGATACGCTTGAAACTGCTGCTACTGACGTACTTGCCGGAATGGACCAAGCGATTGCTGATGGTGTTGATATTATGTCACTTTCTCTGGGATTCCCACAAACTCC
>JANVCQ010000002.1:2764348-2787194 GCA_025531925.1 Erythroxylum plowmanianum
CCTCAGGTGGCTTACTTTTCTTCGAGAGGACCAGACCCTATACATCCAGGTATTCTAAAGCCAGATATACTTGCTCCTGGAGTCGATGTGCTAGCAGCAATCGCTCCAAATAAGCCCTACATGGACATAGGTAAATATGATCTAGCCACAGATTACGCTCTGTACTCAGGAACATCAATGGCGGCACCCCATGTTGCTGGATTGGCAGCTTTAGTGAAAAAAGTTCATACTTCATGGAGCCCAGCAGCCATTCGATCAGCCATTATGACCACTGCTTATGTAGTAGATAATACTCACGCAGTCATAAGAGATCAATGGAATGGTCTCCCGGGTACACCTTTACACTTCGGAGCAGGCCATATCAGTCCAAACAAAGCTTTGAACCCTGGACTCATTTATGATATGGGATTTCAGGATTACGTAAACTTCTTGTGTAATCTCGGTTACAGTAAAAAGCAGATGACTGCAGCCATCAGGCGAAGTGAATGGAGTTGCAGCAAGGAGCAGAGCGAACTAAACTATCCTTCTTTCATTGCAATCTTCAATCAAACTGTTTATCCAGCTACAAAAAAATTCAACAGGGTCGTCACGAATGTGGGAAATGATACTTCAGTTTACGAAGCAACTGTAGAGATTTTTCCACCTGCTCAAGGATTAAGAATCACAGTGGATCCTGATACTCTTCTTTTCACTCAGAGAAATGAAAAACAGTATTTTTCACTGACCGTAGAGATTGCTGCAAACACTACAGAACCAGTCTATGGTTTTGTCAAATGGAGGGATCAAAGAAACCAGTTTACAGCATCCAGCCCTGTGGTGGTCATCACGCTATAGTTTTTTTCTTTTAAAAGCAAAATAAAGGACCTACGAGTCAATTCTTCATTCTTGATAATGTGCAAGTTTATTAGGAACTTGAGAGTCTGCCTTTCTCCTATTCCAAAACTTTGAAATGGTTTTGGTGACATAACTCTTTCTTGTAACTCAGCCCATTTCAACTGCTTTTGTTCCTTAGACTAGACTAGCCAATAAGAACTGCCGAACTAGTATGGATGTCTCCATTCTCATCCCAAATTTCAGTATTGCATGGGTTTAGGACTTGGGTGTTGTTATTAGGGAGAAAACTAAAAAAAAAAATTTAATTGATTGAATATCTTTTTATTGAATTAAAAAACAAAATAGCCAATCCCAAGTTTTTGATAAGGTGGTAAGGAGCTCTCGAAATTTAAGTGAGCTCGCGGGTTCTTCAGTTTGTTGAGTTGCTTGCTGTTACTGTTAGTGGGGAATGGCAATTCAGCGTTGAAACTTACAGCATCCACATGGACCCTTCCTTGAAGCCTGCAACATTCTCAACCCAACAGTCATAGCACGGTTGGATCCTGAAAACATTTCAGTCCATCTTCTAGAGATGACAATGACATGATGTTCTATTCCTATAATCAAGTCATGCACGGTTTCAGCGGCAGACTCACACAATCCCAGCTCTCTGAAATCGAGGAATCTCCAGCTCATGTTTCCACGTATCAGGAATCTTTCGGGAAGCTGTTCCCCGCCTACAGCCCAAAATTTCTGGGCTTAGACCATGGCCATGGCATATGGCCTAAAGTTATCATGTGGTGGAGGAGTGAGCATGCGATGATTGATTTAGGAATTGGCCGGAAAGTGAGAGTGGAATGCACAAAATGGAACAATGGATATTAAACCAGAAAAAAATAAGGCAAGCGAAAATGACGATATCAATTCATCCCTTCGAATCTCAATACAAACAGGAAAATACCAGTGTTTCTCAAGAAAGGGGAGGGGGTTGAGAAAGATAGAAGCAGTACAGCAGTACTATTAGGAGAAAAAAAGACGCCCAAATGACAAATGGAATATTGTGTGTCTCACTCCTATGCCCTCCTCTGCTTATAACAGAATTACATAACAAAATTAGAATATTTCGCAGGTGACTGTCTGTCACGTGTTGGTCGTTGGTGTGACTCAGCAGCTGTGGAGTGATCCCTGGTGTGAATGTGAGTCGAGGATGGGCTTGGGTCCATGACATTACCCCCACCATCGAAGGAAACCTTGTCCTCAAGGTTAGCGGTGTCAACAGGTGGATCAAGCAGCGGCAATGGAATACTCTGTGTCATAGGATCACCCATACACTTTTTCAAGACTGAAACATGAAACACAGGATGAAGGCGAGAAGACGACGGCAAGTCCAACTTGTAGGCGACATTCCCAATTTTCTGAAGCACCCAGAAGGGTCTGAAGTACCGCTGCCCCAGCTTTTGATTACGATGTAGGCGAAGGGAAACCTGGCGATAAGGCTGTAATTTAACAAAAACCCAATCACCGACCTGAAACGAAACATCACGCCGATGTTTGTCGGCCTGGTTCTTTATCCGGACTTGGGCCTTGAGCAAATTAGCCTTGAGTTGTTGCAAGAGGAGGTCGCGGTTGGCCAATTCAATGTCGAGTTCAGACAGCTTAGCAGTACCTGGTACGTAGCGGATAATAGTCGGTGGATCGCGATCGTACAAGGCCCGAAAGGGAGTCATGCCGACGGACACGTGATGGGCAGTGTTGTAACAATATTCGGCCCAAGGACGCAGCTTAACCCAAGTGTGGGGCGAATTCGATGCATAACAACGCAAATACAATTCGAGGACTTTGTTGACAACCTCGCTTTGGCCATCGGTCTCCGGGTGATAAGCCGAGCTAAGAGCACTAGTAGTCCCCTGCAAACGATTCAGCTGCTCCCAAAAAGAACTAAGAAATAATGAATCACAATCGCTGATTATCTTAGAGGGAATTCCATGAAGTTTAACAATACCATGCAAGAACACATCCGCAAGTTTCTCAGCAATAAAATTACTTGGTAAAGCGAAGAAATGGCCATACTTGGACAAGCGATCAACAACAACCAGAATAACGGTCTTACCGAAAGAGGGAGGCAGCCCAATGATGAAATCCATTGCGATTTCCTCAAAGACTTGAGTCGGTAAAGGGATGGGCTGTAACAGTCCGACTGGTGACAATTGAGAGGACTTCATTGTTTGACAGATTAAACATTCGCGTATGAAACGCTGAACATCCTTGCGCATCGAGACCCAATAAAAATTGGCAGCAACACGATGGTAGATACGAGCAATACCCGCATGTCCTCCAATAACTAAACTATGAAATTTTGTAAGAATGGAATGACGTAGTTGGGCACAGTTTGGAACGACTAACCGATGTCGATAAAAAAGAAGGCCATCATGGATTGCGAAGGATTGGAAAGCAGGATAATGCTCAAGTACCCTAGTGTGAATTTTTAGCAGTTTGGGATCAGAAGAGTTCAACCTGCGAAATTCAGCTATTCACTCAAACTGTGGAACCGAAAATGCTAAGAAACAATCTGTCGGAACCCGAGAAAGAGCATCAACATCTGTATTGTGCTTGCCGGGACGATATAGCACCTCAAAGTCATACCCAATCAGTTTATACAACCAATGTTGCTGCTTCGGGGTTTGTATAGTCTGTGCAGTGAGATTTTTGAGGGCCTTCTAGTCAGTGATAATTGAGAAACGACGACCCAGAAGATATTGTCACCACTTCCCGACCGCCTGAGTGATGGCGAACATTTCTCAGTCATAAGCGGGGTAGCCTGCATACAGGGAGATAATTTCTGACTATAATAGGCTATCGGCTTACCCCTTTGAGTCAGAATGGCACCGATGCCAATACTAGATGCGTCAATCTCGATGACGAATGTACTCGAAAAATCGGGTAATGTCAGCACCGAAGCGTTGCTAAGTGCAGTCTTCAACTAGTCAAAGGCTAATTGTTCAGCAATGCACCAAGCAAAGCTATCCTTCTTGAGAAGATCCGAAAGGGGCGATGCTATACGAGCAAATCCCTTGATAAATATAGCCGGCAAGGCCCAGGAACCCACGTAGGCCTTTAACGGAAGAAGGAGGCAACCATGATTGGACTACCGCAATCTTGGCCAGATCAACTCGTAAGCCATCCTTGGCAATAATATGGCCCAAGTATGCGATCTGCTCTTGCCCAAACACGCATTTGCTACGCTTAGCGACCAATTGACTGGCGCGCAAGACCTCAAAAATAGTCACAAGGTGTGTCTTATGCTCCTCCAAAGATCGACTGTAGACCAAGATATCGTCAAAAAAAATCAGCACGAATCGTCTCAAGTATGGCTTAAATATGTTGGTCATGGTGGCCTAAAATGTGAATGGTGCATTGGTGAGACCGAACGGCATAACGAGGAACTCATAGTGACCCTCGTTTGTGCGAAATGCCATCTTGAAAACATTGTCCGAACGAACTAGGATTTGGTGAAACCCGGCAAGGAGATCCAATTTCGAGAATACTTGTGCCCCAAACAATTCATCAAATAGTTCATCAGTTGTCGGGATCGAAAATCGATCACAAATTGTGATGGAATTAAGAGCCCAATAATCCACACAAAAACGCCAAGAACCATTCTTTTTCTTCACCAAGAGGATAGGAGATGAATAAGGACTGGTGCTATGTCGAATAATGCCATCACTCAACATGGCAGAAACTTGCCTCTCAATTTCTTGCTTCTGATAATGAGGGTACCGATAAGGTCGCACATTCACTGGTTTCACCTCAGCAGGAGTATGAATGGCGTGATCTGTGGGACGTGGAGGAGGTAGCGTCGAGACTGGTTGAAAGACATCCGAGAATTGCTCAAATAAGGTATCAAGTGCAGATACAGGAGCAGATGTAGCCCTATCAGACCGGAGATTGATCTGTAGACTGAAATAGGTGACCATCGAACCCACATCAATGCAACGCCTTAAGGAATTCAGTTGTATCTCAGTCAGGTTGTTAGTCCGAATCCCATGCCAGCACACAGATTTGCCCTCTGAAGTGAAGCAGAATGAGCAATCAGCATAATCCGTGATGATCGATCCCAAGGTAGCCAACTAAGTCACACCCAAAATAATGTCAGACCCATATAAGGGCAATACGTAGAAATCAATTGAAATCTGTGTTCCCTGAACAATTAAAGGAATATCACGAATCTTACCCTCCCAATGAAGAGCATCACCATTCCCGACAAGAACCGGAAAGGTAGCAGTGGAGTCCACCTGAAAACCCAGATATTTAGCAACCCGACTTTGAATGAAGTTGTTTGTACTCCCTCCATCGAGAAGAATTTGGATTGGATGACCCAAGATGTGACCCATAAATCGGACAGTGTCCAGCGATTGACAACCGGAGAGGGCGTTGTAGGAGATCATCGTGTGGGAAGAGGGATCGGAGGGTGGGACGCTCGCGGCAAGAGGAGGTGGGAAGCCGACGTCGTGAGGGTCCGGCGATTTGGGCGATTCCGGCAATGGCAGGGTAGTTGACGCAGGGGGCTGTGCTGGGAACTCATAATCGACGCTAGAATTTTCGTCATCAAGGATGGAGAGCTGAGATTTGAGGCATTTGTGGCCTTTGACAAATCTGTCATCACAATAGAAGCACAACCCAAGTTCTCTTCTTTTCTAGGCTTCAGCCTGAGTCAATCTTCTGGTAGTGGGCCTTGGAGCATCAGCAGCAGTCATGGGTTGTACAGGAGCAGCTAGAGGGGTTGGAAGTAACCCCGGGCTAAAACCTCATTGTTCCGTGAAACCCGTCCCTTTACCCAACATTTTGCGAGTTTCAGCGAGTTTAGCCTCTTGTAAACGAGCCAAACTAATAGCATGATTGAGAGAAGTGGGTCGGAAGGATGATACCTCGGCTTTAATGTCGGCCCGTAACCCAAAAACGAAACAATCGACAAAAAATGAACTCGATAAACCCACAGTCTGATTTGCCAAGGTTTCAAAGCGGCTTTGGTATTCTTCAACGGTCGTTGTTTGTTGTAATTTGGCCTAGAGTCCTTGAGGAGGTTCGAGATCGATGTGTTTAAACCGTTCGATCATGAAGCAGGTGAAGTTGGCCCAACAAGATAGTTGTCGATTGCATTTCATCCACCGATACCAGCGGCGGGCCTTGCCCTCAAAATGGAAGGCTGCCATAGTGATGCGCACCGTATCTTCAGTTTTGTAAAACTCGAAGAACTCCTCGGCATTAAATATCCACGACTCCGGATCGGTGCCGTCCAATTTCGATAACTTGACTCGCGCGAGTTTCGATTTAAACGGAAATTCCTCACCGACGGAATCATACCTGACACGGCGATGGTTGTCGCCTGTTCGTGATGACTCGGGGTTATCGGTGGTGAAAGCAGAGCCGCTAGTGTTAGCTGGCCCCTGAGGCAAAATCTTCTCCTTCAAAAGCTGACCCAAGTTAACCAACTGATGAGTAATGTCCTCCATTTGCTGTTGCATAGAACAAACCGTGGATTGAAGGGAGGTCGTTGCTGTGGCCTGTGTGGCAACGTCGGAGCTGAGTTTGGAGACAGCTGCATCAAGTTTGGTGAGGCGGGTTTCGTCGGCCATGGGAGGGGAGAAAAAATTCCTTTCAATGAAAGCACCAGATGGAATGCACAAAATGGAACAATGGATATTAAACCAGGAAAAAAATAAGGCAAGCGAAAATGACGATATCAATTCATTCCTTCGAATCTCAATACAAATAGGAAAATACCAGTGTTTCTCAAGAAAGGGGAGGGGGTTGAGAAAGATAGAAGCAGTACAGCAGTACTATTAGGAGAAAAGAAGACGCCCAAAGGACAAATGGAATATTGTGTCTCACTCCTATGCCCTCCTCTGCTTATAACATAATTACATAACAAAATTAGAATATTTCGCAGGTGGCTATCTGTCACGTGTTGGTTGTTGGTGTGACTCAACAGCTGTGGAGTGATCCCTAGGGTAAATGTGAGTCGAGGATGGGCTTGAGTCCATGACAGAGGGTTTTAAGGACGAAGGAATGCGACGGGCGCCAAAAAGATGGGAGGGGCAGTGCGGGAATGGCACTGCATTTAGCCCTTATACATGCAACATGAAACCCAACGGAGCTCGACCCGTTAACAAGGGACTAAAAGCTGCTGGTATTAAAATTAACCCAGACCTTGACTATGACTCAGCTAGAGACTTCTTCATGCTGTTACTATTAATCCAGGTGTTCTGAAACCTGATATAATTGCCCATGGATGTTTCAGCAACAATTGTTCAAAACAAGCGGTATATGCGAATTGGTGACTTCGATTTGGTGTCACCTCAAATCAATGGCAACACCCCATGTTGCTGGAGTTGCAGCTTTACTAAACATGTCCATCCTGAATGGGTTTATTAGAGTCAGATACATCATTCGTTGTGTTGTCTGACGCTCTTTTTAACTTTTATCTTCTTTTGTTTCCTTGTTCTTTCTCGAATTGTGCGTGTCACCTTGCCCATGGTTCTGAAACATTTTTCTTCTTTTAATAATACGAAAATGTAATTTAGGACCACCAAAAAGAGATAATGGACAATGCCATAATAGGGTCTAGTGGGATCACAAAAAAGCTGAACTTGGAAGGCACGAAAAATTCCTCCTGCCTTTTAGAAGAGTCCAAACTCCAAACCAAACCTTGAATAAATGCAGTCCTAAGGGTCCATTCCTTAGCTGTCAATCTTGTTACAGTTATGACCCCACGATACAGGAAGCAGCAGCAATCTCGCATGTGAATTGGACCTCGATGTCGCGTATATTCCGTGCTAATATGAAGGTGCTTTCCCTTTTAACAGTCCTTAATCATGGGAATTTATGTTAGAAACTTTCAAAGCTCTGATTCGATTACACTGATATAGCTCGAAATTATTGTGGATGCCCACTTTTCGGTCCTTTACCAACAAATCTCTGCAACTGGTTATTTGTCGGTTAGACATTGAAAAAGAGACCGTGTAGACCAGACGAAGACAATACTTGCATGCCATTTGGAATACAATGACATTAGTAGTTGAAGAGATAAGAATCCAACATTGATTCAACTTTTTCCTCCTTCATTATTTCTCACATTTTAGTGTGTGATTATTGGCATTTTTTATGTTGTTAAACAGTAAATCTGACTGCAGAGGAAGCTGAAGTTGGAAAACAATGCACAAAATGAACAGAAATTTGCTATTCAAAGGTACAAGTAGTCGTGTGCTAGTGAAATGAATCATTTGGGAACAGGGACTTCATGGATTACAACCCAATGGGATACAGAGCATGGCACAAAATTCACAAACAGTGGAAATTGTAGTACAGGATGGGCAGAGGAAGTATAGATATGCAAGCAATATGTGCATATGCCAGCTCTAGTTGAAAAGGAAAAAGATGATTAAATACACCTTATATATGAATTGGAGAAGCTACTTAAGGATGTTCAGATTCTTCATTTCTCAGCAAGGACCTGTTAGTCTGGGCAGCACTGTCATACCCACTGCTGTCACCTGATTCATTTACATGCTTATCCATCTTCAAACCGTCGCGATGGAAGCGCATATGTTCTCTACCGGCTCTACGTTCCTGACATCAACAGAGAGTGTACAAATGAGAGACAAATATCCATGGAAGAATATATAAATTCACAGGAATTTCCCGGAAGTATTCAAGAAATGAAATGAACTGACAACTTCTCAATCCAAAATTAATCAGCAATAGCTAATATAGTTATGTAAGCATATAATCCTTAGGACATTGAAGAAAAGCAACTAGCCTCTTCAGAAAAACCAAAAATGGTGCACAAAGCAGTATAAATGTTAAACGCTGTTTGTCTAGCACACAGACACTGATCTTTTTCTAACCAGGCAATACCATATGAATCTAGACAGTATCAACTAAATGGTCAACTTAACAAAACATGGGAAGAAACCCTGGGGAAGTTTAGCCTTGAAGCATAAGCACATAAAACCATTTTAAGAAGGCTACTTGCAGATGGTATTATTATCTTACATCTCTGAAAGGAAACTCATCAGCTTCTAGCATATGTATCACATGCCCCATTTTAGGCCTCTTCTGTGCATTTGGGTCCACACAACGCAGAGCTACTAGAAGGGCACGTTTCAATGCCCTTGAAGAAGGCTTCTCTGGCAACCTTGGATCCAAAACTCCCTCAGCATTCCGATTTGTCACCATAGTTTTAAGCCATTCAACAAGGTTCACCTGACATATAAACGCATAATCATATGAAGAGTAAAAACTGTTCAAAGCTTATTGAGCTAGTGAATAGATTGCATAATCCCCTAAGGTGTGTTTTTTCCCCCCTTATTTTGGTGAATACAAACCTCCCCTGGAGGACGACCGTAATCCACTGGATTTCTTCCAGAAATGATCTCCATAAGAAGAATTCCAAAGCTGTATACATCACTTCTCTCATTCAACATTCCAGTACTAGCATATTCTGGAGCCACATAACTGTGAAATAGGAAAATTCAGCTACTTTTCCAGTTTGCAAAATCAACTAAAAAGATCATACATAATAACTAATAAGTTTCACTAACCCAAATGTTCCCATTACTCGAGTTGTAACATAACTCCGCTCTGAACCCAAAAGTTTTGCAAGGCCAAAATCAGATACTTTAGCATTCCACTGTTTATCAAGCAAAATGTTGCTCGACTTGATATCACGATGAACAACTTTAGGCTCAAGTCCCTCATGCAAATATGTCAGCCTATATTCATTCACAAAGTTTTGGTCAGAAAAACCAAAAAACTGAAGAAATAGAGAAATTTTGAGCTCTATACAACCAAATATATCAGAACTCCCATTTCAAGTACCCTTTTGCTGTTCCAATTATTATATTCATGCGAATCTCCCAAGTAAGAGGACTCAAAGGACCAACGTCTCCATGAAGCCACTGTTCTAAGTTTCCGTTATCAACATACTCATAAACGAGCATCCTAAAACAATGGAGAAAGTTGTTAATTAGGGCACCAAAGAAATACAGCTAACTGAAACTTAATCCTAAAACAACATCCAGAAAACAATAGATATTTAGCTATGCAAAAACGATAAAAGTAAGAAGATCAACATCAGATACAAAGAAATGAACATTGGAAGTACCTGTGAGCTCCTTCCGCACAATATCCAAGCAACCTAACCAAATTTTTATGTCTTACGCGTCCGATTGCCTCTACTTCAACCTTAAACTCCTTTTCAGCCTGTCCCCTGCGTTAAAAATTTACAAACTTTAATCACCAACAGTTCAAGTTCTTCGATTCCCGATAACGTAGCTCATGCACAAAAAGAAGTATACCCCAAGTAATAAGATAAAAAAACAATGACCATTCATACCTGTTATTGAGCAAATTTTTGACAGCTACTTTGGTATTATCCTGCAAAATTCCACTGTAAACAATTCCGTACCCACCTTCACCAATCACATTCTCGTCGGTGAAACCATTCGTAGAGACCTCAAGCTCTCTAAGAGTGTACCAATGACCCCACCCCAAGTGTGAAACTTCCGGCACCGCAATGATAGGACCGGTCTGATCACCAGAACGTGGTCCTGACCGGGTTTCTCCACTCCCATTACCCGACCCACCAACCCGTTCCGGATAGGAAATCCGATGGTCCTTACCAATCTCAATGTGAATTCTGTTTCTTCCACCAACAGGGCTGCTCTCTTCTTCGTGCGTCAGGAGAAGCACGGGCTCCGATTCCGGCACCGGGTCGGGGTTCAGTGACTTTGCATCCGGCGGCGGGTGGGTCGGATCAATCCGGATCTCCTGGATTTCTTTGGAGACATTTGGGATTCTTGAGTTGTTGATAGAAGACTTGAATTTGGAGTGAAACCTGCCGTTGTTGCTGCTACTGTTCTTGGTCTTGTTGCGTTTAGAAGTGAACCAGAGAGATATGAGGAAAAGAACCAGGACTATAGCAGCACCAACGCATATTCCAAGAACAACCCATAATCGTAAACCGAATATTGAAGTTCTCTTGGACAGTTGATCGTTTAAGAATGAATAATTAGACATCTTTCCTGCTTCTCTTCCGCAGACAATAACTCCGACTTCTGAACATGCAAGAGCCTAAATTAAAATCACCCTTCTTACATGGTACACAGAGAAGAAGCACAAAGGAGGTAGAAAACAGGACAAGAAGCAATCCAATAATGATCACAGAAATGGGATAAATGCAAATGAGAACAGACACTGCTACAGAGTAAGGTCCCAAAGTGAGTAGTGGTGATAGAAATAGAAGACATAGAGTGGAGCAGCTGGCATGATGGGACTCCTTATTTATCTTAAAAAAAGAAGAAATGGAAGAATACTATCTATCATCAATACCACAAAAGCTAAGCTTGTTCAATAAGTATAGATTAATTCTAATTAGAGTGGACAGTGGAGTGAATCCACAAACTTTTGCACTCAAAAAAGTGGAATCGCCCACTTTAGGCGCCCCCATATTTCGGCTCGACAGAATTGTGAGGGTGGTAAATTATGATTTAATCTCACTTAGGTTATTAACAAGGGGGTCGTTTTTTTCTCGGTGTACACAAGAAGTCACTATATTGGATGAACTCCCACACTACCGCTGCCGAGACTCGAACCTGAGACCTTTGTACTCAACTTCTTTGCTAATAACTAATTGAGTTACCCATGCTGGAGAGTGAATCCACAAAATGAGACTAGCGGAGGTGTATCAAGAGTCTAACTTTGCATTAATTTGGCAATCTTTGATGGGTGATGGATACTTTTGACTTGTGGGTTTGTTGGAATTTGGACATGGTTTTGTTTCTTAATGGTTTCTTGGATATTCCCCACTTTTATTTTTATTGACGTTGATGATGATGTATTATTACTTTTAACAAGGAGACAGTGACTTGTCATTGTTTAAGTAAACAAAATCAACCCTTTCAACATAAGATACATAGGTTGAGAAAGATGGGTTTGAAATATTGACAAGTGATGTTAAAGTATACCATTAGGAATACTTACTCTATCCACAATTATGATTACTTGGGAACAACATTGCATCGAGTTGGACAAATGTATTTTTCTCAATTTAATTTAAATTATTCAAATTTTGATTTAATGGAGTATTATTTTATTTCAATCAATTTAATTTAATTTTTTATCATATTAATTTTTATTTTCCACATCATTCTAGAATACGAATCATTGGTGTTAACCCTAGTTTGGCACGTATTCCAAAAGACTAATTAAATACACATGGCCTGTGATCAGTTTGGGCCCATCTAAGTACCTAACACGCACTACCATTAAATTAAGCTTTGGATCGAAGTGGGTCCACAGCCTGCAATGGCGTCAGTTTTTGTCATGCGTTTACTTTCTTGCGGCCCGGTCCCCGGGCCCTCCTCCTCGTACGTTCCACTCAGTTTTTCCTCTTCTTTCTTGTATTCCTCGTCGGTGAGAAACAGACGGAGACACAAGAGGAGAAGACATTGATCAGACCTCGGAGATAGAGAGCAAAAATGTAAGGCCAAAAGCAGCAGAAGCACAACTACATTCTAATAAGTGGGGGACAATAATTGTTGAATTACATGTAAGTACTCTTAGATCTACGGGCCAGCTTCAAAGTGAAGGCAAAGCTAAGCTCATGGTTTCTTCTTCCCACAGCGAATTGAAATGATCATTTCTTGCAACCCGAAAGTTCTATGAGCATGTGTATGATTGTGAGTGATCATGACAGATGGAGAAGGAGAGTGAGGAATCGGAGTGGTCTTAAATGTCCAGAAGCCGGGAAGCCGTCTGGACAGACGAACATTAATGACGTTTGGACCCGGTAGGTTATCAATTAGGGTAGCAGACAGGGACTACATGAATGTGGCTGTGCCGCACCTCTATAGATGTTGAATAAAGACATGACACTTATGGTGTCATGTTCAAGTGTCACTATCTCCATTTTGCCGCGTTTTAAAGATCACTTGGTTAGGTCTTGACAGTAAATGGTGAGAAGCTAGTTTAGTTGATTCTACCTAGTTCTTCAAACTTGGGTACTCTTCTTCAATTGCTCCACCAAACTATGAATGTGAAGTTTCCCTTGAAAAGGACCGTTTTAGCTATGTGGCCCTTGCTCGGATTTCCGATAACTATTTGGTCTGTGTATTATCGAGAAGTGTTTACTCCTGAAAATTATGGTTTAATTCGACTGCATGAATCGTCTTAAATTTTTCTGTTAGTAGTGGCATTAGGAACAAGGTGGAGTACTACAAGAAAACATCTAGCCATGTTTCTGCTGATTAGTTGAGTAGTTTGGGAAGTAAGAGACAAGCTCTTGGACAAAAGTAGCAAACGCCAAGCTCCAAGAGTCGGTTCTTTATTCCTGCCTGCCGTCAGGAATCAAAATGACAAGAGCCACAAGTTCATTTCGCCTGCTGCTAGCTTGAATGTATCCTCCACTGACAATGCCTCAGGAATCTCGTCTACATGTCTAGCCGCCTGACCATAAGAAGCTAAACATCATTAGATGCAGTTATACCTAATCGTATGGTATGAGAAAGGGTACATTTTTTAGTTCATTTAAAAGAAACCCTAGCTACACACCCCTACATATGTATTCTCCAAACCCTTCTCTAATGCGAAAGATTAAGAAAGCAAGAAACTTTAATTTGTTGTTCTTACACGAGCATGGATCATGTAAAGGCTACGGTATTGATCAGACGAAATATGAGCTGATACAACATCCAGATTATGCTTCTCTAGAATGTAAAATATGGTAACAAGTAGTCCGGGCTTTGTCAGTGAGCAGACACTGATTTGTGCTTCATCGCCACACAAGCTCAGGACAACGTTCGGAGAAAACCATGTGACTAGACAAGCCGGAGGATGAAAGAGACGAAAAGGATGAGTCATGTTTGGTGCCAAAGGGAAACTCATGGATGGTCCCTGTGCAGCTAAATATGCTTCCCTGGTATTGGATTCAAGTGCTTGTGTCTGTGCTGTGATTGCAGATGATGATTCATAATCAAGAGTTATTTTTTCGTTCTGAAGCTTCCCAGCCCTTTGTTTCTCTAGCTCTTGCACAGACTCTTCAAGTGTTCTGATGTAATTTATGGCTTCATCAACAATAGTGGACTTGTCTGCCTGCATCGAAAAACACCATCAAGACATTTTCATTATCAAATTGCAAAGATAATTCACAACTTGAAAAGGAAGAGAGGTACAGAAAACTGGTGCCTCGGATAATGCCAAAACCGAAACTGAAGTTCTTACAGTAAAAGTTTACCCTGAAACAAAACCACATGTCCATCCCAATTAAAATGTATCACATGTATGTAGCTCCTTAGCTTAGCTTTTACACCGTTCCTTAGAGAATCTAATCATCTGAAGAAATACCTTTGCAGGAAGGTGAGGAAGCAAAGCATGAAGACTGCAGAACATGTTCCTCATCTTCTTCCTTCTTTCCCTCTCAGTCCAAATGTGCATCCCATGCTCTGGTACCCCATCACCGCCATTCTTATTTGCCTGCCCCTTCTTCGAATTCCCATTTTTAACTCTCTTCTTTCCCATTTGTGCCACTACTGCTGTTTCCATATCCAAGACCAGGCTTCCTCAATGATTCCCCTAACAAACACTCCAAGACTAAACTGGAACAATCCAACCCAAGTGGACTTGACCTCTCATGCATAAAGGAGAAGATATAGAGGAGGAGAAGAGAGAAGAAGTTGGCGACTGTTTGCTAACAAAAAGAGGAAAAGGTGGTGAAAGTGTAAAGTAAGATAGAGAGTGAAAGAGACGTGATTTGGGCGGCATGGAAAAGACCAATTTACAATCATGAGACAATGCCGTTATTTGGCTTCCAAACAAAAAACAACTCAGTTAGTGCGTATATATAAAGACTTCTGACCCACCGGGGGGTCCACTTTACACTTCATACCTTTTGCCCTCCCTTTCAATTTAATTTCGATATTACCTATCCTTTTATAAAGTCTGAAACATTTGAAATTATTTTAATTTAGTTTCTAAGTTTTAAATTTTTTGATTAATTATCTAATCTTTAATAATCTTAATATCTAACTTCAAAACATTAGTTTTGTTATTACTTTTGCTGATTTGACTAATAATACTTTTTGTTTGTAACATTTAAGTGTTTATGTAAAAAATTATTTGTATATTGGTTTGAGTATTTTAAGGTTAAATTTTAATTTTTTAGACAGAAAATTTCATTTTAAATAAAAATTTGCATTAATCAATTTAACAAAATACTAATAAAACTAACATTGTTAAAATAATAAAAGATTAATCCCTTAATTAAAAATTTTAAAACTTGATATTAAATTCAAAACATTTAACACTTTAATACCTGATATCCTTTAATATTTCACTATCATAAAAAATGAGTTATAATTAAGATTAAATATTCATATATTATAATCACTAAAAATATTTGTTATTAATTTAAATTACATTTTGTAATAATATAAAACTTATATTATATTACTTTAATAAAATAACCATTCTAATTAAAATTTAATAGTTATTTATATTTAAATAAATTTTAATGTTTTATAAATTATTTTATTATTAAATTTAATTTTAAATTATTTAAAATAATAACCAATTTTAAGGTGAAAATTTATAAGAAAATTTGTATGCCTTAATCTAAATCTCAATTGATATAAATAGGCAATTAGGATTGGAAAAATGAAGGGGAAAAAAAAGGGTCAAGGGTAATATCGACCAAGGAAACACTAAAAGTTGTAGGAAGTAAAACCTCGAATAAAAACATTAGACAATACAGCATAGGAGAGGTATGGCTCTGAAAACGCGGCCTAACAGACATGGACCATAAATCTCAAAAAAGGACAGAAGCTGTACTCAAAATCTCTCTTCTTCTTCTTTTTTTCCATACCAACCTTGCAGGTTTCAGGTACTGGAAACCCAAAAGAGGGTTTCAGTTGTTATTCTTCACACTGCCCTTCTGATTAGTCCTTGCTTTTCGATGTATTTTGATCTTTCTCGAAAAGGGTAAAGTTGCTTTTATCAGAACTTTTATGGAAAGTATCCGATAATAAAACTGGAGGTTTCGTTTCTATCTATCCAGAGGCCAATGATTACTAAACAGAGTTAAGCTTTTCTAACTATAACAGATATCGTCAGGATTTTAGCAACCATTGACAGATGCCAACCATCTGCTCAGTATCAAGTTCGTTCAAACTAGAACTGAGATAGAAGTCTCATTAACGTCGAAAACACTCAATGTAATATCTCAAAACTTTCGAAGAATATCAGAATGTTGTGTCATTTTCCAAGTCTTCACTTATCACGTAAGCATTATTCTTATCTATAGCCAAGATTTTCAAGGTTGCCCATTTGGAGATATGATCAACAGAAGCCCTCAAACGACACGAGTGAATGCATGGACATGACAACTAGTTCTCGCCGGCTGCATATCCCTTTGCAATTCAGATCTGAGATATTGGTAATAAGATCAATTCCACCAAGGTAACAATTGCCTTACTAATTGATTCAACAACACAAGGTTTTGGGTAAATAGTTTCATTCAAGTTAAGTTGTGTCAACGGTTTGGTCTCCACATTTATCAACATGTTACTGGATACAACAAAGAAACAACATCAGGAAATGTCACACGGCAGCAGATTCATAAACAGTTAGTCGTTTATATGGATACAAAGAAAACTATGATTAATGCATTGAACTAGGACATACTGGGTGAAGAGGTCTTCAGAGTTTGATTCACATCCAGTAGAGTTGGATTGCCATCACCGTGGATTTCCTTCACAAAGCAAAGAGCTATGAGAGGTAAGTCATGATAGTCTGGTGAAATTCATGGAACTTCAATTTAGGACTACCTTTGTGGATGTAGTCACACTGAATGGTCCATGGTGAACCTGAACCATTGGATCAAAACTAAATGCGGTTTCTGAAGAGTTGATGCTTGCTCGTGACGGAAAAACAATTGGTTGATTTGAGATAATGCCTTGATTAGGAAGATTGTGAGAAGTATGGATAGAGCTTTCTTCATTTGCAGAAAATGCACCTGCTGTTGTGTTTGTATTCAATAATATATTTCCTTCTTCAAAACCCAATCCTGATAGGGGCAACTGCACAGGCTGTAGGACTCCTGGTAAGCACATTGGATGCAAACTCAAACCATTTCTCATTGTCAACATCTGCAAAACAATCACACTTTTGTGAGCTCCAATTCTTTTACGAACAGAAAATAGTTATTTCAGTTTTGTTCCAAAGACACCAAGAAGATAAAATATGCCCATCATATCTCTGCAACCACTCCCATTTGTTCTCGTCAAAATGGGAAAACACCAGCATGCCAACATCATTTGCTGGAACAGCAATAACATTTAGGATGAAACCATATTGAAGCAACATTTAGAAGTTTAAGAAACTTGAAGAAAATAACTGTACTTGTCATTTCACACAGAAGTTTAGGGGAATTCGTTACTTTAAAAAGCTTCAGAAAATGAGTTGTAGTTCATAACTTGAGTACAAGTTCAAAATTTCAGCAACAGAACATACTTTTGCTACACTCGTGCCCTATAATCCATAGTTCAGGGAGCAAAGTCTCTGCCATGACCCTTAGGAATCTAGCATCAATAAGTTAATTCCTTGTTTTCACTTAACACTTTAATCTTAGAGGTAATCAAGCATTCAAAGTCATCTATCAGGAATGTTTTACTATGAAGACTTTGTATTTATCAAAGCTAAGAAACACAGTGGCCAAAAGGTAACCAGAGCTGAACTCCTTGACTTCTGCTTTTCAGCAAAAACTGTATAAAACTCGAGAAAATCAAAGAACTTTGGAGAAAGGGTAAGTTACCAATGAGAAAATGAGGCAAAAGTAGGACATTACTATAAATAAGGCAAGAATAGAGGACCATTGCTATCTACCTATACGTGTACTGAAAAGTGGACATAAATTGTAACTACAAACAGAATTGCAGTAAAAGCAAAATTTTTGCTTCTACCCTATGCATTTAAGATGTAACTACTGGATGATGATCCACTGAACTCCAGATTTTGTTGAACTCGGTTTACATTTTATGCATCTCCTTCTACTAAGTTATTCCATCATCATAAGTACAACATGTATATCATAATGAACTTAGCAGTCAACCAGATTTCAACGTAACTGCTACCACAAGTGGTAATATGAAAACTGAAATATAATCTGAAAATATAGCAAGTATTCAAGGTAACAACATCATTTGCCACTAGAGTGCTCATTCATCAAACCTTTTTCCAGAATATAGTAGAAGGTTATATCCAAATTACCACAAGTCACAGCCCTTCTTCATTTTTCACTAGTAACAGCAGTAAAGTACTGAACCAAATGGCATTACTAAGATTGGCACTCAGTAAGTCATAACGATTCCAAAGGGTCACTTCCACCAAGAAAATGACCATTAATAGTCCCACCCGATATCATCTTCTAATACTTGGAATATGATGAATTTATAGCAACACATTGAAATTATGCAAAAGACTTTTTGGTTGAGGATCACATCTACAGTAAGTGTATAAGTTGAAAACAAACAACAAAATCTCGTAATAGATCAAAACTGCACTATGAACCAAGCACCAAGCCTTACGGGTAACAGAGCACCACCTGTACTTGAAGCTGAAGCTGTTTCAGGTATTCAATCGCCTCATCCAGCATTGAAGCCTTATCCGTCTATTCACACCCAAAATAACAAAAAACATGAAATCATTCATTCGAAGTTTGAAGCACAATTCAAATCAAGTCTAACAGAGAGGTAAAATGTTGCTACGTTACCTTGTTAGAATTCGGAATTAGGTTCTGCAACGCTTTCATTTTCTCGTTAATCCGACTCCGCCTCCTCTGTTTATATTCCACCCCAAACAAATCTCATAATCAATAACATCATAATTATCAGCCCAAAAACTTATAAGCACATAAATGAACGATAAAAATGTAATCTTTGAAAGCTAACCTTCTCAGATAGATTATGAACCTCTGCGGTTCTGCTCCTCTTAGAAGAATTCCTAGGCCTCACCGAATCAGAAGGCAACTCTGACCGTTCCGTTCCCTTATAAATTAAACCAATACAATCCATCAAACCAAAAAGATAATACGGAAAAATGAAATAAACTTTAGTTTTTGATCTCCTATCTCTAGACGTGTGCTTTGACGTCTGTCGCCGAACCATTTCACATAGTTACACTTACACAGCAATCTTAGTTCAAAAGAAGAAAATTAACGCACTCATTACCTCGCTATCGCAACTGAGGTCACCTGCATCATTCTCAACAGAGACACCTCTCCTCTTTGAACTAACAGAACACCCCCCATTCTCCGCACTCTCTTTCCCGCAATAACCACCAGGATCGGAGAAATTCACGTCGGAGTTTCCACCTCCGGCCCGGCAATCCGTCTCTGACCGTCTAAACAAGTGCCGATCCAACAATCCCGCCGCCGATGAAGCTTCCGCCGGCTGAGGAGGAGGAGGAGTGGAAGAAGAAGAGAAAGCATGGTGCATGAACTTGGAAGCAGATGAAGGATTGTGCAAGAGTTGATGAAGAAAGTCGGAGATTTCTTCAGGTTCAGTAGCCGGCGATGAGGAAGTTCCGTACAGATCCGCCATGGACAATTAACTTAAAAATCAGTGAAAAAAAAAAAGATTACGAAAAGATAGAGCAGAGAAAGTGAATCACTGGGGATTTTTATTTCTTTTTCGGTTTTTCCTTTTTGTTTGTGTCTGAAACCGACACAGAGCTTTTGTTTCTCTCTCCTTCTCTGTTGTGTAGTTTGGAACCGTTTAAGTGAAGGCTTTGGTAGGGATTTATATGATCATGGAAGAACCCTGTCTTGTAAAGGCTGTTCTGTTCTTTGCTTATAATCAAATTTGATTTAATCTCCCGCCCTAATCCTATTCCCTTATTGTTTTTGCGGGTTTTTAGCTAAATAGTCCTCTTTCATCTTCGTATTTGCAATCAAGACCCCCGTAGTTTTTAAAATCAAATTTAATAGTTAGATAAAGTGCTTTAATATTTTAAATATTTATAAAATGTATGAAAAAATATATGACTGACAGGTCTGACGTCCTGTGTGATCGGATAATAGGTGGTAACGATAAATTACAGGGGCATAAACAAAATTACGGAAAGATGGAGGGACGTTATTGATAAAATTGTAGACAGGACAGGTCTGGTTTGTTGGGGTTGGAGCACCCTAGGACAGGGTGCTTCAACCTCTTCTTTTTAATCAGATCCATCAATCCCACATCAATGTGTATATGATATTTAATAGAATAGAGTTGAAATGGTCACAGAAGATTCCGGTTGGTTGTGTTGTGTTATGGTTATGTAATAAATTGTTGAAGAAAAGTCAAAGAGAGCGAGAGGTGAGGGACATAGTTAATCGTTTCTTTCAACTCTCATCACCGTCTTATCCGAAGCCGAAGAAACGTCAGCTGAGCCTAAAAACGCAGCGAAAAGGCAGAGACTAGAGAGAGCTCCATTTTCCATTTTAAGGAAGAAATTTAGTTTGCTGTTCCCGATGTCTCCTTTCCGTGTCCGCTTGCTTACCCATCCTCCAATTCCAAATCCAATCGATCTCCTCTTGGATCGGTGAAAAAAAGGAAAGTGGTCCTTGTATACCAATGGAAAACTTGCAGAAGGTTTCAATATCACCAGTTCCCATATATGTGCTCATTCAGAGTTGTTCTTTTTGATTTGAGAATGGATGTCTTGTTTCACAAGTCATTGGATATTTATTGTACTGTGGAAGGAGAATCGCAGAAAAGTTACATTGGAAGCAGTGTATCCATGGAAGCTGAAACATTGGCAAGTCTTGTAACACGAAGACATCACTCTGATCGACCTATTTTATCTGTACACATTTGCATTTTGTTTATAATATACACTTTTTACAACTCAAAATAAGGAAAAAAAAGATTAATGATAATGATAAGGCAAGAATTGAATTAAAAGACCAAACTTTCAGAATTTATCAGCTGAGATAACAATTTAGCCATATCCAAAATTTGATAAATTTGAATACGAATTGATGATATCTAAAGGAGATGAGAAGGTAAATAAAAGCCACAACCTCAAATTCAGAAAGCATTAGAAGAACTACCCCATTCAGTAACAATGGTGAAGAGAACTAGTTTTACATTCCCACTTGTTTTGGCAGTGGTGAAGTATAAACCAAAAACTTGTGTTCCCCAGAAATTCTGGTCCCCTCCTTCAATACCCCCTGTATGGCCGGACAGTTAGTAACTAACCAACCAACCCTGGCTTTGCTTTTGGTAACAGTCTTGCAAAGACTATAATCGTAGAACATCTTTAATAATATCTATTCATTTGCTCAAGTGGCAAGCCCTGTTGTTTTACAAATGGGACACCAGTTCTTGAGCATCAACCATTGTTTTACGCATTCAGTGTGGAAATCATGGCCACAGTCCAGCTTTCCTCGGTCTTCTCCTTCGTTGTATTCCTCCTGCATGCATTGGAGAGACAACTAATGAGTAAACCACATACACAGGGAACAGAGAGTTCGTGAACAAGCTATATGTCCCATCCTTACTTGACAGATGCAGCATGGCTCTGTCTCCGCTTCGGCCACTCCTTCCACGACAGAGTGTTTCCATTGTTTTAGTTGTTTTAGAATGGTTTCTTCACTCAACCCGGTATTAACGTTTCCAATACGCTCTTCCAAGGCCAATAACTCCTATTATTCCAAAAGCTTAACATTATAAGAAAAAGCTGTGAAACACAGGGGAGAGAAAGACGCTGCAAGATTTCTTCTCCACTGTACCTCATATGACATGTTATCAACATCAAGCCGCATGTCTCTATGCCGATCGTGAACATCGGCCACCCCAAAAAATACCGATTGGTCAAGAAACATAAAATCCTGATATATATGCACAAGAAAACAAGTTAAAACACTAGAAACTAACTCAATAACCACAGACAGTAATGGAAAAGCCACTCATCTATCAAGGACTATCATAGCAACTCAGGCAGCAGTTACTGCAGTGGGAATAATTGAAGGAAACAAGTATAAAATAGAGGACAGGACAATTGCACAAAGATACGATACCGCAATCTAATATCAAACAACAGTTATTGTTAATATTTGCTAATTCAACATCAAGTCGAATTATCAATAAAATGCTTCAAATTAATCATTCATGAAGGCAGGATGAATTTCAATCACAGGCTCTTGATTTCAAATCATAAGTTAATAGTCAATACAATTATCTTAATATAGACCTTCTCTATGCACACGCCAATGTACTTGCTAACTTATGCATTCCAACAATGGGCACATGGCCCACTCAAGTCTGAATCCAAAGACCCCATGAAACCAGACACACATGCTAAGGTGATTGGCACCTAAATGATGTTTAAAAGTCTAACCTCAATTCGTAAGTTTTCTCCCCTGCGAATGACATCCAAGACATTACGAATCTGTACACAAAAGCAAAGAACAATAAGCTCCAGAAGAACAAATGTTGGATAAAATAAAGAAATACACACTTGGACAAAGAAGCTACAGAAAGACAGGTGCTACAGAAAGGCATGAACTGTTATAAGCAATTGTTGTGAAACATTTGCATGTCATGTATGTAATGAAATTAGGTAACATGCAGAAGTAATGCCACGGATGGCTAACAGCATGAACCCACAGAAGACTATCAGAAGTTTAAGATGATGGATACATAGAAGTAAGAAGCCACAGCAGACTAGAAAACGTTAATAACATCATAAATCAAAACAATTTTTTCGTGGAAGATACTTATGTAGACCAAGAAGTTCTACAGAACAACTGCATGGAAACCTAGAACTGACCTCAGATACAACAAGCCTATTTCTTCCTTCCCTGGTTGAACCCAAGGTTCGCAGTGGATAAGGAATTCCCACTCCACTATCATCTTGTCTCTCCAACCATGTTGATCTTGCATGTGAACGATGATGACCACGGCTATTAGATGAATGTGTCATGTCTACAGAAGAA
>JANVCQ010000002.1:2814078-2827760 GCA_025531925.1 Erythroxylum plowmanianum
TATATTAATTATTATATAATTTTAAACTATATAAAATATAAATAAAAATATATCTAACCAAATCTTTTATATGGATTGTAATATAAGTAAAACTGATATAAAAAATAAATATTAAAACATATAAAAAGTCAAATAATATTATATAAATCTCAAAATAAAAATGAAGGTGTATTTGTAGATATTGTGGGAATTATGTGTAAAACATAAAGATAAAAGGAACTAAAAATAGGCTCATTAATTGATCTGAAAAATCTATCTGAAAAAGTACTTTTTTGAAAAGTTTCAAATTTGATCTTCTCAAAAAGCTGTATTTCAACTTCCAAAAAAGTCATTTCTATGACAAAAGTGTTTTTTAATTTTACAGCTAAATACTCAGTTTTCTTAAACATAGCTTTTGCAGTAGAAAAAAGTGCTTAATCACTCTCCAAAAACTGAACCAAACAAGCTCTAAAAACTTCTCTCTCTCTCCCTCTCTTGTAGGGGTAGTAGTTAAGCGTTGGTCCAGCTCGGTTCAAATCGACCAGACTTCGAATCAAGTCTTAACTTTTTTTAATATGAAAATTTAAGAAGAAAGCATAGTTTTGAGTAAATAATAATATTTTTTATTTTAATTAAAAATAAAATTGAGTCGAATTGAACTTGGGGCAGGCCCAATCAAGGTCAAACTTGGACAACATATATTGGATTTGATTGGGCCTAAGCTTGGCCCATTTGTCAAATCTTTAGTTGGGTGTCCTAGGTAAGCATTTATCTTACCTCGGACACGAGCCAGACCTAGACGACTCAATCGATAAACCTAAACCTAACCTATCGGGCCGAATGACAACTCAGTTGGGCATCTTCTAAATCACGAAAAGTAGTCCCCAACTGTAATCCAAATGTAAAATGTTTGAATTGATGATAGGCAGCGGTGGAACGGCCGAACAAGTTGCATTGGTTGTGCACTCGTACTGCCGCGTAAAGTGATTAGATCCCCTTCCGCACTTTCAACTTTTCGGGCTAAATGCTTTATTCAACACCGCCAACGTTCTTACACTTGGGCTGTGAGTTTGGCTCACTTTTCCAGTGTTAACGAAATCGGAAAAAGAGAAAAGGCATCTTAATGGAACTCGTTCGGTCACAAATTGCCCAACCTCCCATCTGCTCTGTGAAGAAAGGTGCACATGTTATGAATGTAGAATGTGTACGACACCAATGGATATGTAATGTTACTATCGTTAGCATTTATCACGGTCACGATACACAAACAGTGGTGCCTTCCCCTTTTATTTGATAATAAAAGCTCGGCCACCAACAGTAATGGCCTCTTCTACGCAGGCAAAATGGAATAAATGATTTGTCTTCCTTAAAAGGTTGGAAGTTGGAAGATGCTATTTCGTAATCAAATCTGAGAGATAAAATGACTTAATATACTGTAAGGTGAACTTTTGTAGGTGATCGCTCACTATCTCCTTTAGTTTCTTCGAAAATTAGGTCTATAAGCATCGTAACCTGGCCCCGTACGAGACCGACAACCTGGTTACAGTGAGTGACAACCTGGTCATGTTCACGGAATGGTTGGCTTTTTAATGTTTTATTATCTAGAAATATTTAAAATATTTTTTATAATAATTTAATAAAAGTTTAATAATTTTAAAAATTACGAGAGGCATATTTATGATGCAAAACAAAACTAAGTTCAGGTATCGTTCATTCCTTTGGGGCCAAGGCACAAGCTTCAGCTTTCGTTTGCACAACTGCAACTACAAAATTTTAAGGTTGTTTGTCATCTTTGCTTCCTCTTTCCTCGACCTCTCCAATGGTGTGGAGTTGTATCAGGAAATATGAAGTCAAAACGCATCGAACTGACGCTTTGTTTCCACGTCTTTGACATGTGTTGCGATTACTTGTTTGAGACAGGCACTACACCTTCGAAGGAAAGAGGCAGGCCATTGCAAGTAATTGACCAAATGGAAATATCCAACAGTATAAGAACCGACCGACCAAAACAAAAATAAACTTAGAACAGAACTTCTCGATTGCAATAAGTAGGCTTAGAACAATTATTATAATCAAAACAAACCATGCAATGCATGACGAGAGATAAGCATGAAGAGATCAGATCTTTTGCTGCATAGAACCTGGAACGACAGCCGTCCCAGCAGTCCAAATAGGATTAGACAATGAAAGATGGAAAAGAAAACAAAGAAGACGAAGAGCTCAAGACAACGGCATGAAACTATAAGGTCGGCGCTGAAGTACATGTAATTAATTTAGGCCTGTATATTTGGTCGAGGTGTTATTAATATAATAAGATGGAACGAAACACACCTCATCGTTTGATTGATAGTTTTATAATAAAATGAAATGAAATTAGAAGAAATAAGTAAAAACTAATTGATTAATTATCGGCCTCATTTTACTAAGTTAAAGTCATTTGCTTAATTTCAAGCTGTCCAATTTCTTTAATACTGAAAACAACGTTATTTTTATCATTTGGCATGAGTTTAGACTTTAGAGGCTTTTTTTTAATTAAAAAAAAAGTAAACGAAATAGATTACATAACAAGTCTAGGAAAGCAGGTTCCTGTCATATCCTCTGTGAGAATAAGGTGGTACATAATGGATGTAGTATCAAAATAAATGATCCCAACATCAAAATGTTCTGCATAGTTGGCAAGCTAGTCGGCGCATCTGTTGCTCTCTTGATAAATATGTCAATGAATAACAGTCCAGTTTCGATAAAACAATTTGTTGATGCCCATGACTATAAGATTGAGGGCCTTTGCTTGATTGGCTGCGGAGAAAAGGATATTGAAAACTGCTGCAGAATCCACTTCAAGTTCGACCCGGCAGTATTCCATATTCTATGCGAGTGTGAGTCTAGTAAAAATTTTGCAGAGTTCCGCGTACATCGATGAGCACCATTCTAGATTTTGTGCGAAGCCTCCAAGTCAATTGCTTTTTATATCTCGAATAAAGCCACCTGTTGTGGATGAGGACGAGGAATGTTTGCTTGCTCCATCAGTATTGAGTTTTACCCTCCCAGGAGGAGGTTTGCTCTTGACGATAAATTGCTCTTGACGAAGACGAGGGCGAAAACCGGTGCCAGCTCGATTTTGCCACTCGACGACCTCAAGGATCAGTCTTGCATAAGACAAAATGGGAAAATGAGGTGAGGAAGGCCAAGTAAAATGTTCATCAAAGAGTGACTTATTAATCCTATCCAATACTTAAAAATGATTTTTTCACATTGGTCTGATATACTATAAAATTGGACAGAAAATTCCTTATTGATAAGAATAGTCTTCTTCAATAATTTTTTAAATTCTTTAATTTTATTAAATCTCATTTTTTGTGACAATCTAATACCAATTAAATGTTCTAAATCTTAAATTTATTATTTCTTAAATTTATTATTTTACCTATTTAACTTCCTGTCCTGTTTTGAAAACATTGATTAATCATTTGAAATGAATTTGTTATTTATTTGAAAATTTTAATTTCTTGAATAATTTATTTAAATATGATATAACTTACTAATTATTTTTGTGCTTGAAACATTTTAAGAAAAGAAATTTCTATAAGAATTCAAGAATTCAATTTTAAAAGAATAAACAATTTTATCATTTAGCTCATAACAAAATATAGACTAATAATAATATTTAAAATTAATATAGAATTACATTCTAAGTAATAGAGTTAAATTTAAATATCTTCATAAGAATTATTGAAGTTAAAATTTGAAATATATTCTTTAAGAGTTAATGCATTAAATATACAGTATACAGTATAAACCATCTTCACTACAAAATTATAAACAAAACAAGAAAATATGTATTTTGTTGAAGAGAAACCACTTACCGCCCACAGTTCATCACCTATCAGCTTCCAGCAGACTTACTTTCGTAAGCTTCCCACCATCCCCATGACGGTGACAACCAGTCCTTGATTGAGGACCACTTCACCCCTGGACCCCTCTCTCCCCCTCAGTTCGTGTTTTATGGTGTCCACCGGCACGTCACAAGGGCCACTTCTTGGTGCCCAACTTTTGCCTTCTTAGCTAGTTTGTTTTATGTTTGGCAACTCAAACATATGCAGTTTCTGATGTAAAAACTAAAGTTAAAAGGTAGGCCATGGCTGTTTCTTTATCATCCCCTTTCTCATCCCTTTGACTATTCTTAATTCTTCATCTTCCTTTCACACACACTCTACATAACTAACAACGGATATACATAACTGAAATTGAAGAACATGAACGGTAGAGATTCAGGGGTGATCAATTAACTATCTCTGGAAACACTTGAACAGGACCGTTCAGTGCTTCCTTTTACAACAGAGATTAACCTATTTATCGAAGAACTTAAAATACTGATAGAAACCGTATGATGCTATTCCTTTCTTAACATACTCAATATGCAGGGATTATCACTTCTTTTTATAAGATAAAAAAAAGTGGATATGCAGCGAAAAGATCGTAGAAACATATAGAACCCTAATAAAGAAGAAAAGAAAAAAGACTATAGACAGTTGCAAAAGATCGCGTATTTTCACTCGTCGTTGTCGGAGTTTTCTGGGAACTTGTTTAAATCAGGTTTCTCTGAACGAACTCGAATCGGGTTCTTTTCCGGAGATGCATGGAGAGCTGTTTGCAAGGCGTCTACTTTAGCCCCCACTTCGGTGGCCTTCTTGCGTATAGAAGCAGCGGACATGTCACGTAACTCGTCTTCTTGGTACATCAAATCAGGGAAATTAAGCCTCGCAGAAGGTCCTCGGAGATAGAAGACGGCGGTGTCGTAGGCTCTAGCGGCGGCGATAGGCGTCGAATAAGAACCAAGCCAAATTCTTGACCTTTTGTTGGGTTCTCTAATCTCGGCCACCCACTTACCCCACTTCCTCATCCTTATCCCTCTATACGGCTTATCTTGTTGCCTGTGTTTTCGTTTCTCTGTCACTGTCACCGATGAAGTAGTCGAAGTCGTGGGCGAGGTTGAACTTGAGCAGCAAACGCCTTCCATGTTTTTTGTGCTTCTTAACAATCAACACTTGGAAAAGTTTTAAGCTTTGGTGCCTCAAAAAGCAACCCAGAACGATTCTGCCTAGAACTAGAACTAAAACTAAAACTAAACGGGTTCATTCTCAAGCTACGCCTGCTTATATAGGACGAGTACATGTATAAACCACATAGACATATACATATATATATATACGATGAAGTAATATCTCTCAAGTAAAAATAGAAAAATTAGTTAATTTAGAGGGAAGGAGGCATTAGTTTCCTACTTGGCTGCTAATCTGTCGTCTGGAACGGCCTCCACGTTGATCTTCTCTTTAAGATAAATCCAAAACTGGCCGACATAGTCCATCATCACCACCTCCTCATTTTTGTCCCTCGCTCTTCGCTTCTTCAATAGCTTTACTCACAAGTATATCATACAACAATTTGAGAGCTTGTCCTAAAATATTTGTAGGACCTTCGTCTGTCAGCCTGAAAGTGCAGTATCTTAGGACGGTAATTAGTTAGTTGTTATTGTAAATGTAATCCACAATTTTGACCCTTTCTCGAAATTACATATGAATACAATTACGATAGATTAGACTGCAATCTCAATATAATACGACCCTTTTCTCAGAAGTATATGAAAAAAAAACAAAAACAAAAGGTGCCCCCTGAGTGAGTTGCGGAAGTAAAACTCTACAATTTGTTTGGGGACAAGTGGAAGCGAAAGAGAGGCGTTGGGGTTGAAGGGTTGAAGTTTGAAATGGAGGGAGTCGGTGGTGGTGGATGGATGGGTGGATTAGGGTTCGAAAGTGACTTTCCGTTCACGCAATAAGGATTCATGGTAGTGGAAGTAGCCAAAGGTGAGAAGATTTGTCTGCTTAGGATTGTGTGTTTTTTTAATGTAAGCTAGCGTATGCACGGATTAACACTTTCTTTCTTTTGGACTCTTAGCAATCATAGACAATAAATATTGGGAGTTCATGTCATGGCTTTGAGTGCGTAAATTATTGGATTTGGTGACATGTCGCTTTTCATACTTGTAATAGCTACAGACATACTATCCTATAATTATTATTTTGGTAATAATCTTAAAATAATAATTTTTTAATTTTGATTAATGCAATGACTTCCCATCATTTCGGTAGAGAAAGAACAGAAGAATGTAAGTGATCTTGCACCTAATTTGGTTTTAAAAATAGTGCTCATTGGAGACAAAGCTTGGAAAATGCCTATATAGATATACCTATTAATTATTAAATAAGATAACACAAACACACACACATATAATGGACAATATGAAAGCTAAGGGTAGAATGTTTGGCAACTTTTGACCTGCCCTTGTAGTCTTCAGCACCATTCCCTTTCCCTTTCCTTTTCCTTCTTAATTAAGAGTCTCTGATGTTCCGTTTCTTCTTCTTTTTTTTGTTACAAAAGGAAAAAACACCTAAAAAGAAATTAACACTCGACCCAAATCACTCCACTCACACAGAGTTCGATGATAAAGAGCTCCATTTATATTTTGGTGGAGTAAATCCCTAACAATCAACGGAAACTCCTGAAGATACTGCAGCCCTGGACCCGATAAAAAGGCTAATGTAGTTAGGCTATCAGCACGCTGGTTCCCTTCCTAATAGATATGCTGTATTTGAACCTCCCATGCTCGATGAATCATCCCTCGAATACTTGTCATCAAAGGATTAGTGTCAAACATAACGTTATTGGAAGAAGAAAGAATGTTAATAATCTTTAGCAAGTCCATTTCGACTACCATGCGACGATAGCCACGATTCCACGCCAACGTGAGTTCTGAATGAACTCTCCATAATTCGACAACCAAGGGCACGCCCGCTCCAATATTCTGGATAAATCCGCCACACCATCGACCTTAGCAGGTCCTCAATAAGCCTCCAACTGCAGCAATGTTAGATCCTAGTTTCACTGCGCCATCCGTATTTTATTTGATCCACCCCTCCATAGATTTGGTCCATCCCTACCCAACGGCATACCCTGCATCTGAAATACACGACTTTCCACCGCTCAAACCCGGATAATCCAAACAACATAATCCATGACAATTCTAGTTCCTTCTACCGGCCAAACAAAGTCAGCCTAAACGATGATGTTGTTACGTCATTTCCATAAGAACCAGCAAGCAACTCTAAAAATTATTGCCCACGCTACCTCTTTAAACTGAACGTGATGTCTAAGGTTGCTAAAAACTCACGTCCCCTCATCTTGTTAAATAAGATAAAAGATATATAACTCGCATTGTTGTTTAAATTTTATATCTTTGACCTTTCTGACTATTAAAGAACCTATAATTATTATGCTTTTGAATGTTAATTGTGAATTATAATAGGTAAAGGGGTTGTTTTAGTCTTTGGGTTTATCTAACTCACCGAAATTGAAACATAAATCATGTGAAGAACGACTATATCTTGCAAAAGAAGCAATGTTGTTTGGACTTGAGGAATACGATAGGATTACTTTATTCCGGAGGCAGGAAAGGGGAGGGACGGGCTTGCGTACAAGGCCGAGTTGTTGCTCACATAGGTATATCCTCCAATTGGAGATTCAGTCGGCAGCAGACAATGGCAAATAGTATGTTGTAGTTAATGCTTAATGGTGGGGTTGGTATGAGAGCCTGAACCTAAGTAACCATCTTATTCTTTCACTATTCAGCTAAATGACGCCCCATCAGAATAAAGTGGCAAGAACATGAATGTTTGAGTCATGATACAATTAAAGTGGCAACAACATTAAAAGATCAGCCTCATCACCAAGAATCAGAAAAGCATCGAATTAATTCCGTATTTCGAACAAAGGGAAACACCAGATAAACATCCCAAAGTCCTGCAACGACATTGGATTGTTGCCTTTCAATGAATCACTAAACAAACCTCGTCGTCAATCAGGAAGCTTACGGGCCGAAAGCATAAGCTCCTGAACTCAACTTTCTTGAGGAAGACATGATGATTAGAAGCTATGAACAACTAAATGGAAAGTCCAGAGGATAACATCTTCCCCTCCAATAATGAAGTCACATTATTGCTAAGTACCGTGAATCATCCATTAGAGATCACAACAAAGTAAGACGCGCAAGTAAAGTTCCGAAAGAGCGGGGATGCTACTCAATACAAATTAAAAGACTTGAAAGAAATTATTCAACATCTTCCTTATTTATAAACTCCATTTCACTAGGTCAACAATCAACAGCATTTCGTATAAACATATCGGATTCCATAGTATTGGTTCAATAGCAATCAGCACATGAAGTGTTTTCACACACAAATGTCAACATTTCCCGATAGATGAGAACCGCAAGAAAGCACAAAAGAAAGATCTTGTCTTGAGTCTGCTGAACGAAGAGGCAACTTAGCCCAAGGTTTCGGCTGATCGCTTGATCATATGATAAGGGATGATCCCTTGATCATACAAAGCATGCACATTTACAATCATCAAATTTGCCCACTTCTGTCGAAGTACTGCAGAAGAAACAAATTGTGCTGACATAGTAAAGAAGTAACTAATCTAGCTACTGATTATACAAGAGTTGCTAAATACCATATACATAAAATTGTCAGGTTAGACTACATAGATGGGACTCTCCAGAACCTATGAGCATAAATGAGATGGATTCAAGAGTGACAATAGTTATATGGAATAGCAGATATAGAATTCTTATATTACTGATCTATTCTGCATCGGAAATCAAGAGAAGTAAGCTGAATAAGCAATTTGCAACAAGACACATCCAAACAAAGACATAACCTGACCACAGGCCAGACGTATTCCCTCTTATAAATTCAAATAGCATATAATGCACAATGTACAATGTACAATCCATTAATTTCCATCTATCATCCATGCCATATAATTTACTCACTTGGCACTAGCTTTATAGATTCTCATCATGTTCAGCAGAACTGGCAAATCACAACACCAAAAACCAGAGATGAACCTTAATCACAAACAATTATATGCATGCCATTATAAACTCCATTTGCTTTTTTAATCTCAATAGTAGCCATCTTGCTCATCCTCACCATCCCACAACACGTAATCCTCGTCGTCCTCCGAAATTCCTGAAATCCTCAGACTGTCAAAACCTGACCTCCCTGACATGAATTCATCAACAACACCGTTAAAATCACTTCCAAAATTCCCATCAAAATGAGACACCGTGAAAAGTCCATCATCATCACCATCACTCTCCAAATTCTCATCATCACTCCTAATCCTACCCTTAGAAGGGACTAAATCCTCATCCCTGACATCCCCATTCTCAATCCCAATCCAGGGAACCCACAAGTCAGCATGCCTTCCCAACGCCCTATCCCTATCCCCCACCACAACAGTCCCCAAATTCGCATCCCTCGCTCTTTCCAATATATCACGAAAATCAGAATCATCAGAAACCAAAAACAGCCAATCAACCCCTCTACTCATCGAATGCTCAATCTGCTTCTTCAACGCCCAGTCCGCAGCTTGTGGCTTATCCTGCACCGTCTTAACGTAAACCCCAGCTCTCCTCAACTCAGTTGCCAAACCATACCCAATCTTCGGCGTCACCAATCTCCTCGCTTCCTCGTTGTACTTGTGATTCCCCGAAATGTACCTCTCCTTGAAACGCTGCCGTTTCTTTCCCTTCAGGGATTTCATTCGGTTCAACTTCTTTTGCCTCTCGCGCTCGTGAAGTTGCTTAAAGTGTTTCTTGAGATCCAAATTGGTCTTGCACTTGCGGCCACAGACTCCACAAACGTAGGGCTGCGATGGAGCGACAAGCCCTTTCCTTTCTAGAACGTCGAGCTCTCTCCTCTCGCGCCGTCCCTCGACGACCCACTGTGGCAGGTGGATAAACGCGTGGCGGTTCGCGTAAGCGGATATGTCGACAACCTCGCCGAATCTCTGCGCCAAGTCCTTCAATGCCATTGCGGCATCGTATGGAGGACCGCGTGGAGGCTTGTTATCGAGGTCCCAGAGAACGACGACCTTGCTCCGTTTGGGCGCGTAGACGCCTTGCTTGTTCCTCACCATTTCGATATCCCACGATGAGGCGGTGGCCCTGATTAGACATCGACGACCGGGGACTATGGGTTTCGGAGAGAAAGGGAATTTGGGCAAACGGAGGATTGTGTAGTTGTGGTGGAGGAGAAACGGAGGTTTTAGGAGGGTAGAAGAAGTGGTGGTGTGCAGGCTCATTTCGAGCGTTATCAGAACCACCCGCAGCTTCGCTTTAGGAATTTTCATTCTTACACACTGGGCTTTCAATTGGGCTTTCTAAGTTCGGCCCAATTTTTCAACAATGGTCCCATAACAATTTCTTATAATGTAAGGTCCAAAAAGTAATTAATCAAACTTAAGTGACGACGTGCAAGCTCGTCATAAGAACGCAACCCTTCATCGTTTAGCTCACATGTCGAACAAACTCCACCAACCCAATCATTTCTTTCTGGCAAGTCCTGTCTGTTATAATAGCTACAAGGTCGCATCCCCTGACATGGTTTTGCTTCCCCAAACATGGCTTTTATCTGAAGTTGAGAACCACTCCGTGGTTGCTGCTTTTTCTCACATCTTTAGTTTCCTCAAACACAATCGATAATGTCTTCCAAGGACTACTTAGATCTCTCATTTTCCTCAAATCTCAACCTACATTGGAACTGATCCAAGTTCCTAGGTTGTTTTTTTATATATATATAAAAGGGGAGAAAACACAAAGCATATTACATGATTAATCACGGGAAATAAATCCCAATCATATCCTCTAAAAAGAATAGGAGGCACCCTAGAGATGTAATATTAGGAATGGAAATATTAAGCTCAAAATAAATAGCTGTGTTAGCAAGCCAATCAGCATATCGGTTGTCCTCTCTGTATATATGTTGAGTTTTCACAATCCAGATTCAAGCAAGCATTTCGTTAATCTCCATAATTAGGGAGTTGTGAGACATTGTCCTTTTAGTATAATAATGAAAATCACAATTTTATGAAAATTAAAAGGCGATTTGGTCCAATTTTTTAAATTTCATTTTCTATTTTTATTTTTATTTTTCTTTCAAATAAAAATAAAATTTTATTTGATTGTTAATGTTAATTACATATATAAAATTTTATTTTATTAAAATAAATAAATTAAAATTTAAAAATTATTTTAAATATATTATAATCATTAAATCATATTTTATTTAAAATATATATTTTTGAAGAAATTGTAAATTTAATTGTATTTATTAATAATTATAAAATTTATTTAATTTAATTTAATTACAAAAATTAAAATTCAAATATTCATAATTCACATTAATAATTAATTTTAGTTAATTAAATATATAATATTAAATTAGATTATTAATAATTCTTGTTAATAATTAATATATTGAATAATTAAATAATATTTATTTAATTGATAATAAATCAAATTCTTAAAAATTAAAAGTAGAAAACAAAAATCACTTATTATTTTTTAAAAAAATTGAAAGAAATCAAAACAAAACGTATAAACTAAAAAACTCTAAAGTATAGTTTACTAAATTTGGAAAAAAATGTCATTATTTTAATAAACTTTAAATTACTTTTGTTATGATTAATTTATTTAATAAATTAAAACTCGTAATTAAAAAATATGGATACAATTGACTTATAAGGACCACATTAGGATCAACTCAACTGAACAGCAGAATCTTTTTTCACGTTCCATTTAAAACATACAAAAGGATAATGTTGTTATTAGCTTAAGACATCGATCACGCTTACACATCATCTCATTTGCTCCTAACACTTTACTTTTTTTCTGATTTGGTAGTAACAAAAAAAAAAGGACCCCTTCAAATTCAAAGCTTTCGATGTAATGATTCCATTTCCACCTCCAATTATGATGCTTTCTCTCAACCAACATCGAACGGAATGATTATTTATAAACCTGACGGAAAACTGATGATGAGACGACTCCGTTTAAGTGGCTATATATGATTTGTTTCGCTAATTTAACTATTTGGGACTGTCGTTTGTGTTTGCATGATACGAATGCTTGGACTAACAAAGCGCAACGAACGACAATGTATATCTTTTATCTCAAAACGACAAAAGCTAACAAATTCCTACTCCTTAAATAAAATATAAGTAGTCGATATTAACATCAGTGTCTAATTATTTATTCGAGTTATGGACCGCCACATAATATATATATATACATAGACCATAGTTCCGGTGAATCTATAGATCAAACAATGGCATGATTCAATGAGGAATATCGTGTGAGGATTTTATTCCACGCGTCTAATTTGACGTCAGGCTCTTCTCGAACTATTGTAAAAGTCCAACATTTAAAAAATGATAAGATAAGGGGATTAAAGATTTAAAAAATTCAACTGATATTAGATAGCTATAAAATTTTATTAAAAATTAAATCATCATCATCACATCATCATATCCAGTCTGAAGTCTCGCAAATGAAGCGGGATCTGGGAAAATCTGATAATACGCAGCCTTACCCCTACATAATAAAGAATTTGTTTTCTGTAGACTCATATGCAGATGTGACAGGAAAATAGTGATGTAATTTAAAAGAGTAAATAAGTATAATTAAAAAATGTAAAATATGATTGAAATAGTTGTTCTTATTTATTGAAGAATTTGAAGTTTAATTGAAAAAATAGATTGTTAAATAAAAAATAATTTATTTATTTTAGTTCATAAGAATTTATTAATTTATAAAAATTCATTAGTTTTTTAACAACAATAATTATTAAAGTAAATCGAACAAAAAAATTGAAACCTAATTCTAAACATTAAACGGTTTAAAATGTATACAGTTAAACTAATCAAACCAGTTGAATTTTTTAAGGATTACTTATTAGAGTGTTATTGCTTAGCGAACGTTTGATTCTCCATCCAAAGTATTCAATTCTATAACAAATGTTAGTTCGACAGATGAAATAAGAAAATAACAAAAAATATATATAAACATATTGTATACTTTTATTCATTTTTAAATTATTGTTTGGTATTAAAATCTCTAAAAAGTCATACAAATTACATCAAGTAATTCATAATTATTATATATTTAAAAATATAGAATAAAAGGTGAAATAATGCGAAAAAAAGTATATTACGTATCGAACATTCAAAGTACCCCCTTGGTCCCCACGTCGGTCCCTTTAGACTAAGCCACCGAGTGCTTCGGGTGAATAGTATCCTTTTGAAAAGCCTATGCCCTGGAGTACACCTCTAATAAGACAAATTTCATATTGGCCTTCAATATTATTTGAAGGAAAATAGAAAAAGACAGCGATAATATTATAACGACTAATGTTAAATTGAATGAGTATTAGATAAATTAGCGTTTGTTTGATTGAGCTTTGAAGGGTAAATAAGTACTTTTTTTCACCACAAAAGGTTTTTAAAAGAAAAATGAGTGTTTAATTGTAAAATAAAAAGTTCTTTTTTAGTAGATATAACTTTTTTGGCAGTTAAAATATAAATTTTTCAAATTTTCAAATTTAAAGTTTCTCAAAAAATATTTTTTCAAGTAAATTTTTCAGATCAATTAATGAGTCTATTTTTTTGTCTCTTTTGCCCTTATATTTTACACATAATTCTCACAATACTCACATTCACATCTTCATATTTATTTTGATATTTATATAATATTATTTAACTTTTTTATATATTTTAATATTTATTTTTGATATTAATTTTACTTA
>JANVCQ010000002.1:2827860-2863565 GCA_025531925.1 Erythroxylum plowmanianum
ATATTGTACTTTGTATATTGTTTAATATATTTTAAATAATATTTATATGCATAAATAATTTTTATTACAAAATAAAAATATAGTTAAAATTAAAAATATTTTTTATTTTTATGTTATCAAACAAAAAATTGTATCAAATTTTGTTAAAAAAACTATTTTTTTAATAATAGCCAAACAATCAACTAACTTCTTAAAAAAATTTATTAGAAAAACACAACTCCTATAAATCCATCCAAACATGTTAACACGTGTAATTAATTATTTTAAAATTTAAAATTAATCGTAAGACTCGAAATGTGTCCTCACTCTCGTACACGTCCATTTGATATCATCATTGAAACTAAGGTGGCTTGCCCTGAAACAGAGGTAACAACATAGGATTAACTGTCAGTTCGACAATTAACTACCCTACAACGATCTTAAAAGGGAAAATCCCGCGTTTCCCCTGGTAAATTGTTCAAGTCTTCTTGACATTCTCCGCCTTGCCGCTGCTCATTGTCCCCTTCTCGAGTCTCGCAAGTCCCGTAAGTGTTCACACATCACATCAAAGACAACACAGGACAGGACTTGATAATGGGGGCCTCTGCTCTGGCTTTCTAGAAATGCTTACCACATACACTAATTAAGAAATAGCGTATCTCTATGTCTGAAACTCGCTCTTGGTGGCTAGAATCAACAAAGGCCCATTTTTAAATGAGGAGAATATGTCTGTTCATTGTAATAAATAGATATTTGAATGCAAAAAAGGAAAAAATGAGACCCCTTTAATTTCCACCTCCACAAAGAATGCTACCTTTGGCTGTCTACTTAGACCACCCTCCTGCCTTTCTTGATCCAGTCTAGTCCACGCCTTGTTGTTCTCTACTTTCTCCTGATTTCTTCTTCTTTGATTTCAGTTTTCTGCGCAATAGATTCTGGTGAATACGTACCTTGATATTCGAGGGAAAAAAGAAGAAATGGTAGAATGGATACACGTTTTGGCGGTGGCGGGGTCAGTTATACTTGTTGCAATCTTGTTCATCTTGGTAAGTTGGCGATATTATTGTCTTAAACAACGTAAAGGTTCTGATAGCAGAATAACCAGAGCCGAAAGCTTGCAAGAAGGGACTGGAAAGCTTCACCAAGAAAGTAATCCGAATCATCATCAAGTTGTTGAATTTGACAGCAAAAGAAGAGGGAATTATTATGTCTTTCGACGTGCAGCGTCAACGAGACCGTTGTTCAATTGGGCTGATCATCCGGCGCTAATTACAGACGCTGTCGAGAATGGATGGTCTCGGTTTGCTTTCTCTGGCTACATGTCGTCTCCGTCGGCGGCAAGGTCGTCTCTTTTGGGTTTATGTGCAGTTGGTGATTATGTTAGAGAAGCTGATCCAGAGATATCTTGGGAAGTGTCTCAAGGGTCTGTCGATTTCATGCAAAAGATCAGACTAAATTCTGGGATAAGGAAGGTCAATGTTAACACTCCTTTCATGTCTGCAACTTCAGTGATTAGAACTGCTTTGCCTTTACCAGGGCCTCCTTTGGGCAATTCAGCGTTTCCACCAGAGGCGTATTTTGAGATCACAATCGTCGGCTGTCATGGAGACGATCAGGAGTCTGTTGTCAACACTAAGGACGGTGAAAAGACTAAACTTATCCGAGAAAATCTTAATGTCAATGGGAATTCTTCTGACTCGTTACTGCATGCCAATGACGGTGATAGATTTAACAAGATTGAGGAAAGGAAGATAGGTTGCAGAGATGAAGGAAAAGACAAAGTGGTTGTGATGTCTTTGGGGCTCACTATAGGAGGCAGTCTCCCTCTGAAAATTCCTGGAAGCTATTTTGGATCCGTCGGATTCAATTCAAATGGTTCTGTCTATCTTGATGGTAAAGTCTCCTCCCTGTTTCCCTCCATGTTTCTATCATGTTTTCTAATGTCAAAACCAGAAAGATCATAACTTTTTTATTCAAGGAATCATCATCATCATCGTTCAGTTATTTTTCGGAATGAGTTTTTCTTAGTTACAGGTTTGAAAGCTTGTAGAGATAAATTCTTTATGTGATAATTTGCATCTCTGCATTAGCAAAAAAAAGTTGACACCATTGCTAAATGGGCACTCACCTGATATAACCTGTAAAAAGAATGGAAGAAGACCACTAACACGACGAAGGTTTGTAACTGGAGGAGTTTTAAGTTTCTTTTAAGTCCACGAACTTAAGCTTTGGCATCATTCGCTGTATTTTGGAGTGGGTGTGAAGCAGTTGACACCTTAAAATGACGTGGTTTGCAATAAATTAGTTTTACCTTATCTGTAGCCCCAAGATATGGCAGGTTAATGTATCTCCTCCAAGTGATTTAACTATCCACGTGGTCTTGTTCCCATTCTTCCAGGTGCAAAGCTTGCGGTGGAAACTGAGAAAGCAGGATGGGCAAAGACAGAAAGAGTTATTGGTTTAGGATATGATCCCCGGCTAAAGAAAGTGTTCTTCACAGTAGATTCTGAACTTGTTCATGTGATTCACTGCAAAACAGAGGAATTCGGGTCTCCTCTGTACCCGACAATTGCAGCTAACAGTGACATAACGGTTCTGGTAAATTTCGGACAAAGCTCCTTCAGTTATGCCCCAGCAAATACTCAACGGACCCCAAATCCTTGTTTCATTGGCCCTCTTGCAAATTCACCTGCCTTGGGTTATGAAGACAGCAAAGAGTTGTTCTCTATGGGCAGGATTGACTCCCAGTGGCTAAACAGAAGTGCAACAAAAGCTACCCACTTTAGTAGTGGCACTAAAAGTAAAGGGGTTGATTTTGATGAGGAGTCTGAGGCTGATCTTTTCGAAATTGTGTTGGATTCCAGTACAGGAAAATCTCCCAATAGTACTATATTGCGGCCACAAGACATGAAGCACTATTAACAATATTTTTCCCAGTTGCATGGATTTGCTGTACATGGTTTCTCGAGATTTTTTCAGAAAGGAAAAAGCTTGGAAATGCCTTTACTACTCTTTAAGTTAACATCTGAGGAACAGAGCTTTTGGGATCTTCAGACAAGACACGGGTCTGTAGGATCTTAGATCCATACCTCGTCTGTTTTAGGTCCTCTTCTGATGTATATCACAAACAGGATTACTTGCACAGCTAAAACTGATATTCGTTGAATAGCTTTGTTCTTATCATCAATTCTTTGAGTAAACTGATATTTCAGACGATGGATTTATAGTCGATTCTTGTTATTCAATGAAAGTGGAGCTCAAAATCAGAAAAAAGCCACATTTGATCAATACAAATTGCTCTGTTTATATATATAATAGCAAATGATCGTCATCTTTAAACTTACATGAAATAATAACAAATGGCTTTGATGGCGGTCATTTGAGGAAAGCAATGAATGGATAAAGAGCCATAAAGTTGAAAAGCTTTTCTTCTTTTCTTCTTTTTCTTTTCCTTTCCCTCCCTCGCCTGAATCGGTTAAAGAAGAGAAGCTCAGCTTCCACTGAATTGGTTAAAGAAGGAATGGCACTAAAAGGAAAGCAAGAATTTAAGAAACAAAGAAAGGAGAAAAGGAAAAGTGAACAAAAAGAAAAAGGCTGAAAGATCCTGATGTTTTGATGCCTGCACGTTACAAGACATCAGTGCCATGCGTTTGACAAATTCAAGAGGAGAGGAAGATTCAATACACCAGTCCAAATCCAAAGCTGATTTCCACAGTCCACTGCTTGAATTGGATGAAGTTGAGCTCCAAAACCCAAGGAACTTCAAACTTATGTTATGAATCGAGCCCAATTCAAGCAGGCTCAACTCAACGATTTTCTTCCATTGGCTTTCTGTATAGTTGAAACATGTAGTTCATTTAAACAGGTAACCCAATTACCAGGAAGTCGCATAATCTTCCTCAACTGGCTTGATGCTGATGGATCAATAAGTTGCTGTCGCCACCAAGGGATATAGCAGGGACAACAACAGTGAGTGACCATAAAAGCACAAGAAAATGGGCAAAAATGATGAGAGTGGCACTTTCCTGTTGTGGGACTGTCCGTATTACCAATCATGAACAAAATTCTAATTTGATTGGTGACTGGATCTTAACAGAGACGAGACGACAATTTCCTGGAGAAAGGAGCCAATTCCACTAAACTAGGTTGTATAGCCTTTACCAAGTTCAAATCTCGACGCAACAACCTGATACAAATGTCACCTTATCACTTAAATTGTACTGAAGTTGATTATTAATATCATGCAGTCTCACTTGGGTTGTTTAAGCAATGTTTCGGTGTTCAATAACTCTCAGAATTATTTACCTCGAGTACTCAAAGAAATAATACTACGAAAATAATAAGAAAATAAAGACAATAAAAAAGTAAGAGAGATACGATAAAATCAATATTTATATTACTTTCCTTTAAAAAAATATAAGAAATATTCTCTCTGACTAAATGAGAAGAGTAAAACTCGAATGAACTATATATAAGCACTCTAATTTATAAGTCAAGTTACATTTAAAATCTCAGTTAATCTGAATCGCTTAAGATCGTACTAAGATCACGTCTATCCCTATCATATTACATGTGACTAATTGGATGACACTTACACCTAAAAGTGATTCTAACTAATAAGAAGAAATCTACAAAATAATAGAAAGATAGAGTTTACATTCAAATAGGAAACTAACATTCTTATATCTCCATTATTTTCAAATATTGAGTCCTACTGTAACTCTAATTCTTAGTTGTCGTCACATCATCTAAGATCTTCCCATAATTTCTATCTGTTGATGATACAGTGTGATATTGCCGAAGCTTACATAGTATATTAGTCTGATCTAATACTTTCTACAACAAATCTGTTAGTCGTAATCCATTTATTCTAGTATGGGCCAAATTTTTATTCCATCAAGTCCTTATCTGGATCGAGTCAATCTTATCCCACTTATTTATATTTACCTTAATATTTTTGCATATTTCTCTCATACGTATAATCCAGCTAACCTTTTTACTAAGACGCATTATAAAAATCGCTGAGAAATCCTCCAAAATTTAAAGGCGTAACAATTGCAAACTAGTGAGTTTCCGGATATCGTAAGTTTTGAGCTATTGAATTGAGTTCTGAGGGACTCACCTATGACAATGTAGCTCTGACTTCAATCATGAGTAATTGAGATTAATAATAATAATAATATGATAATTTTTAATTAAAAAATATCAAATTAAGTTTCAATTAAAAATTTTAAAATTACATTTAATCTTTAGAAATCAAGGTGTACTATAATCTATTACTAATCATGTTTACGTACTTTTATTTCCATTTATATTTTTTGTTTTTTTAATTTAATAAAAAATTTGTTTGTTTAAAATTTATAAAAATTACAAAAGATTTTTAATCTTTTTTATACCTTTTATAATCTAATTTAGCATCAACTAATTACGAGCAAATGAAGGGATCAAATCGAATTAAAAAATGAAAAGATTCATACAAGTTATATTTTTTTTGTCACCCCTATTTAGAAAATCATCCAACCATGGTTCCATGTTCCATGGTTGAAAGATGGAGACTTTCACTTCTAAAGTTAAGAAGCAATGCTATAAGCTTAAAAATAGAATTATGGAAAGATACTTATAACTTATTAATTAAATTATAAGTACTTTAATTTTATTTAACAGTTTATCTAAATTTTTAATTAAATCTTTATTAATAAATATAATAAAATTTAAAATATCTTTAAAATATATAAATTTTAAAATAATTTTTATTTATTAACTAAAATATATTTAAAATAAAATATTTATTTTAATGAAATAAAATAATTTTTATTGGTAATTTATTACTAAATATTATATATGAGATTAAAATAAATTTAATTAATTAAAATAACTTATCTTGAAATTTTATCTATTTTTAATTATCTTCAGTAATAAAAATATAACTACATTAATATTAACAATCAAATAAGTTTTTATTTTTATTTGGAAAAAATATAAACTAAAAATGAAAAAATAAAAACTAAAAACTAAAAATAAAAATAAAAATAAATATGGAACCAAACGATCCCTTAATTTCAGATTTAATCTATTAATAATATTATTTACATACTTCTTTTAAGCGGGGAGAATAATTTACATGGGTTTGTAATGTAGAAGACTTTTATGATGGAAGACAGAAATGAAAGGATAACATTCACAATTTTGGTGGTGGATTGGCTTTTCAAAGTGATGATTATGCAATTGGAATCATATCTTTCTTATGCAAGAAACCCTTTTAGATTATGCCAATAAGTGTAAAGAATTTGAGTGCACTGATTAGCATAAGCTGCGCCGATTGGATGGTAAGATATGTCCTAGTTAGTTTTTGTTACGATGTTCAAAGAGATGATAATAGGTAGGATTCGGTTCGAGTATTACTTTACTCATATTTATATTTATTTTTTATGACTCAACTCGTATCTATATCAAATTTACGATTTACTACCCATATCCAAATCTATTAGATTGTTCGAATTTTTGAATGTCTATAGTTATGTAGCATATAAAAATATAACTTCTAAATAAAAAATATAAAGAGCAGATTTTTGCGAACGCTCCAGATCAAAATTACTTTAATAATAATAAGTCAAGATTTTGATTTGTATGTCTTAAAAAATTATAAAATTGAAATAATAAAAATCATAATGTCTAATACAAAGACAACATATATTTTTCACAATCAAGAATTGGAACAAAGACTAAAATATCCAAAGTTTCAAATTGTCTTTGCGTGAACTCTACAACATTCAAAACTGTACCTCTATATCATTTGCAGTATTATCATCCTATAAGAAAATAAATTATAATGAAAAAAGTGAGGAGTAAAGTAAAGATTTTAAGACTGATTCTTTTAAAAAACTATTGATATTCTATTATATTTAACCATAAATATTCAAGAGAAAAACATAAAAATAGAGTTATAAAAAAAGGGTAGGATATAGGTATCCATTGGTTCGGGTTATCATTAGACTCATATTTAAATCCATATCCACATCCATTTTTCAGCATCCATTTAAAATCTATTTTTTAATCTCCATGTCTATGTTTTCAGGTCGGGTAGTGCAAATATTAATCGGGTTAAAAACTTAGGGATGTTCAAGAAAATCCGCGAACCTGTGAATCAAACCTGAACTGCATAAACCAAACCTATAAATAGATCCGAACCTGAAAAATTAGGTTCATGGTTCAAGTTTAGGTTTCTAACTTGCCATTCTAGGTTAACCGAACCTGATTTATAAGTTTAGGTTTAAACCTGAGTCTGAAACATCAAAAAAACCTATAATATATTTATATATAATTTAAGAGGATATTATTAATAATAAATTCACTAGTATTTACTATATTAATTCTTGAGTAAAAGAAAAGAAGAAAAGGAAAAAAAACTACTTTAATTCTATGTTATTAAACGTTAATCTTAAACATTACTATTATAAGTAACAACTAATGCATACCGCTCAATACTTCTACTTCAAATAATAATTAATATATATCAAAGTTATTGATCGAAGTATTAAACTATTAATAAAAAATTCATTGACTAAAATAATATAATCATTTAGAGATTAATTAAAAAAATTAATAAGTGTAAAACACATCTATTAAGAAATCCTACAATTTTAATTTTTTAAGGCACATATATTAACTTAAATATTTATGAGATTTTACAAACATTAAACAAACAAGTAATACTGATTCTTAAAAATATATAATATAGTTGCTAATAAATAATAAAGATATAATAATATTGTCTTGTACAAATACAAACATAGTTTTATTTACTAGAAAGGAATGGAAAATAAGTTGATTTAGTAATAGACTATAGGATTGTATTTTTTATAAGGCTAAGTTTTTTATAATATAATATTTGAAGTTTTAACTATGATATAAATTGCATTTTCTACACTAAGTTACAATAAGAAAAAGGATATTTTTTTTCTTTATTAGTTTATTATTATTATTATTTTAACATGATAAAATAAGATTTAATGATGTTAGAAGAATAGTTTTATTTTTTTTAATCAATGAGGTCTAGTAGAGCGGTTCGTTCCCTCATTGATTCATAGTAATAAGAATTAAGAAGCCATATTGCGTGTATAATTTATCCTCAAAGTCCTATTCTAAGCACTTCTGATTGGAAAGTAATAGAGTGCTCTATTGAAAGTTTATTAAGAAACGAGACATTATCATAAAAACCTTACGTAAGGTTTTGTGTTCAATTTTTGTTAATATAATGAATAGCAATGATTTTAATATTTAAATTGAGAATAGTAATGCAGTTTAAGGTTTTGTGTTCAAATTTTGTTAATATAATGAATAGCAATCATTTTAATATTTAAATTAAAAATAACAATGCAGTTTGTTCTTATATAGCAACGTAGTTTGTTCTTATATGAATAATTGATAAAATTGTTAAGATCACTTGTAAATATAGTTCTTCTAAAAAAAGATAATTCAATCCAACTGTCTTAATACAAACCTTATAAATTTATGGCTAAGATTGCTTGAATCAAAATTGATCTTTTATCAAATATCAGCCATTGAAGTTGAAAGGTTTTTCCTAGATGAAAACAAAGGAAAATTAAAGGTCATTCTATTCGTTCAAAAAAGAAAAAAAATTCATTCAATCTTTCATCCTACAGTCACTTCTCAACCTCTCATCTCTTAAACTGTAATACTCACCACCTATTTCTACTCCTCAAACATAAAAAATCAAATCACGATCTTAATTTTTGAAGAGAACAGGTAATAATTATTATTTATTTCTACCATCCTATTCGAAGAATAATTGTTTAATAATTTATCTCTTTTTTTTCTAGTATGAATCTTTTATAAGATATTGTTTGATTTATTTTTCCTTTGCTTGGGTTTAACATATTGGATTAATCTTTGATGGATTTTATATGCATACTTTTATGAATAATTTGTATTTGTTTTCATCAATTATTTATATAATTTTTGTCACATATATTGATATGAATAGGTTCTGCTTACCCTGAGAACCGAACTTGAAAATAGGTTAACCGATCTCATAGGTTCTTTAGGTTCAGGTTCATGAAATTGCCGAACCTGACATTCATGTTCAAGTTCAGGTTATTCACGAACGGGTCAGGTTACCCTATCATGAACACCCCTATAAAAACCCACTACAGGGATATTAATAATCTTTGTTTAATAAAGACAGATCAATGACACTTATGAGATTGGAGATAAAGATAGGATTAGAAACTATATGTTTTAAATCCTAATATATGCTTACCAATTTGATATATCTTAACTTTTTATAATTTCAAATTGAATCAAATATTAAATTTAAATCAAAACTTGAAAGTTATAACAGTTTAGATTAATTTTTAAAATTTAAATTTAAACTTATTAATTTGATTTTTTTATCATATATAAAAGGGCTGCAAAAAGTTAGTTTACAGGCAAGGAAGGGAAAGGAAAAGCTTGGCAAAATTGGTGTTGGTTCTGTGGGAGGGTTAGCTTGATCATTCATGAGGTTTAGTGAATCTGCAAGAAATTGAGTGTAGGGAGAAACTTGCAAAGATTCATAGATGTCATCATCACAGCTCTGATATGGCAAGTTGACACAACAGAATGTATACAAGTGAGATTCTCGTCCTTGCCTATCCCAGGTTAAATTGCAAGATATAGGTGTTCCATCTCCTGACCCTCAAGTTGGGGAACAAGATTTCACATGTTTCTAGTTAGAGTTTGCTTTCATAATACCTTATGCGAGTCTAACGCAACACATGGTACATACTACACAAGGTTTCATTCTTATACGGTTCTTTTTGTCTTTTGGCCCACATAAACACGATTTCAAATCTTCTGTTCAATATCATGGTGTCTTATTCTGTCGCATGAATCTTAACCATTCATTTATGTGAGTCTTACGTGGGTCCCACATAAATGAACGCGAGACCTGCATAAATAATTGTTGAGATTCACGGAACAGAATAAAATATCATAAAATTGTATAGAGGATCTTGTCCCCCATAAACACCTCCCCCTATCCTACAAGTAAAATCACAAAACCGACAATAAACAAGAGCAGAACATGAGCAACAAAATATACATACGATGTAGCTTCTTAGTCAAAAGTGTAACACATTAGTACGATGTAGCTTCTTAGTCAAAAGTGTTAACACACTAGCTTTACTCAATTACTTGTTTTAAACTCATTGGAAGTTGGTCAGTTGGGTTCAAAACGTGGGAATTTAAAGCTAACTGGTATGGTTTAAGTTAATTAAGACCAACTAAACTGACTGCTCCTAATCTAATCAGCTAGAAAATGGAGGGTCCTCTACGTAGTTGTTGTTTGGTCTGCTTCTAAGCCAACGGTCAGATAGGGAAAAATCCAATGAATGGAGAGTTAGGTTGGGCAATGGAAACTTGGGTTTTGGATCTTTGGGATTGGATCAGCTTTTCTTTTTTGTTTTTTCTTCTCCTTCCATTTTCTTCCTTGAGAATAAAGGAGCAAAGACAGTTGCAGACACTGAAAGTTTGCTTAACTTGGAGTCTACCAAATGGAAAGGGATGTGTGAAAATACACAAAATTAAGTTAACTTCCCAATCACCGGCAACTATACTCCTCTCCATGGTCATTCAACTGTTTGATGACAAACACTTCGTCAAGATTTTGATGTTTCTTATATGTTTTTCAGGATTTGGTGTGTGGTTAGTGCTCGCTTGATCGGCCACGAGAAAAGGGGAAATGATGAAACCATACTTTAAGCTGAGGCCCACTCCAAAAGGTTTGGCACGCTCCATTATGATAAGGTGAGAAGAACCTATCAGCCTCCTATAAACTCTTGTTATCTTTAATCAGTACATGAATCCCATGTAAAGATCGTCCTAATTATAATTAGTAGCCTCATATCATGTGGACTTTGAATCCTAATCCAGTATTGTTGTGAATAAAAACAAAGGAGAAGATATGGGTTTTGAACCCGATTAGGAAAATTATGAGCACTGTCATTGTTTCAATGGCACTGATTGAGGTAGCTCATCTAACCTAAAACGCATTTTTCTTTTGATACCATCCTAGCTATCCAACAACTGTAACAACCACCGATTGTTTCCTTTGGCGTGATTAAGAAAACTGCACCAAATACAGGTAACTGTTCCTTGATACTCAAATGCTCGACGAAATGTCACAGATAAGAAAGTAAATTAGCATTAGAAAGGAAGTTAGTATAAGGTACGTGACTGGAAGACAATGGCAGGAGATGGGTTCGTTTTGATTTTACATAAAAAAGATGATTTGGTCTGTGCATGTTAAAAGTGATCGGTGACACAAATAGAATACACATACAGAGGATGATGACGATGATGATGAACCTTAAAAAGCGATCAGAAGACGGAAGACTTGGCATTAATCAAACGCCAGAAAATCTGTAAGCAAACATGGGACCAGATCGCAAGGAGTCGCGAGTTCTGACCCAGTGAAGAGTGGGGGTCCACAGGAGGATTATACAGTCGCAAACAAGACCATGTGAGAGTGTGAGACCACCAGCTGGCTATGTACATCTTGTGGGTCTCTTTTCCCTTTCCTCCCTTCTCTCTTTATGTATCTTTTCTTCTTGCTCAGACCCTTTCGGTCATGCCAATCTCTATTTCTCTTCGTCCGTCACGGATGAAGATACGCTAATTCCCTCGTCAACAATCAACCATCTAATTCCACAAGTTTTGCCTTCTCATTAAGGACTTGCAAGATGGATTCTTTTATCTTTTTTTCCGTGGAATAACAAGCCAAAGTAATAAATTTCCTGAATGGGTCCCTAAATTCCAGACCAACAATGTAGAAGCCAAGCACAAATATTGAATGCAAGAAACAATTTGGGTACCGAAAGTTCAGTAGATATTAAAACATTATGTGGAGAGACAGACAGATACACACTTACACCACACGGATACAGATTACAGAACAGATACTCCTCGTGCCGTAAACTCCTCCGGAATCGTACAATTGACTGGACATCACGTGGCCGTGTGTGTGTCTGTGCTAGTTGCCCTCTTTCTCCTTTTTCCACATCCATTTCTTGGGAGGGACAATCATCAAACATAAACATCATAATACACAGTCTTTTACAGTTGCCTCCCATATTCATCATATAAATAAAGTAAATAAAAGCAAATTGTTTTAGAAACAGGGAGCTTATATATATATATAGAAGTACATATACAAATAACGATGATATATATTTGTATGTATGTCGTTATTTATTCCATATGTGTGGTTGGAATGAAGGTGTGTGAGAGGGAGGGAGGGGCAGAATGGGAAAGAGTGTCGTTAAAGTATTTTACCGAACAACACACCTGTCATGGGCTATGGCTGAAATTGCTGGTGGTGGTGGTCTGTTAAGGCATAGTAGTAAGTGGACAAGTAGTAGTAAAGACCAAGGAAAATGATAGTGGAAGTAGTTACTTGTTGCGGTTTAAGTCTCATCTCTCTGTATCTCCCTGCAGTCTAGTCCTTGCCGCTACAATTGTTGTACTTCCTATAATTCCCCAACTGCCCCGTCCTCTCTTCTCTTACCAGTGACACCACATGCACGCATTCTCTCCCTAAGGACAGCATTCTTGTACACTGTCTGAGGAAAAGGAAATAAACCCAAGTCATACCTTCTCTTGGTCTATCTACTTGTACTTTACTGTTATTCTTGTTGCGGTTGCAATATCACTTTCTTGTCCTAAGTACTTCTTCAAGTTTTTCAGCAACGAACAGGGTTCTTTTTTGTCAGAGAAACAAACCGATCTTTTGGACACCATCTGCTTATAACTCTCTTAATTTCATCTTGTAAATTTCTGTCTCTAAATAAAGACTTGATTTTTTTTGACCTTTCTTTATGGAGCCACCGCTATCTCCTGCTTCTACTGCTACCGTGCCTGTTTCTCCGAGTAGTCATAATGGTTCTACAGAGGATTGTTGTGTTAAAGTTGCAGTTCATGTCAGACCGCTCATCGCGGATGAGCGTGCTCAGGGATGTAAAGACTGTGTCACTGTTGTACAGGGGAAGCCTCAGGTACGCTTCCTCTAAAGAATGTGGGAATTACAATGTGCTTTCCATTGGATGGTTACTGGTTGTCTAAAGTGACCGGCGTTTTTGGCTTTCTTTGTCATGAAAATGGAAGCTTTAGTCGGTCTGTGAGATCTAGATCTTCGGAAATAGTGACTAAGGATTTACGTTTACTTTGTCCAAAATGGGAAATCTAATGCTTGAATGTTTGACTTGGAAGAGTTTTCTGCTACTGTCCCTCTTTAGATCAGATGTCATTCATCGCCTGACATTTCCATAATTGATCGGAGATAGTAAATTGAAAATTTTTATCATTATATCATTGGGAAATTTGATGGAGTTAAAGAAAAAAACTTGCATGATAATATGATAGGTTCGTTGAATAGACAAGACTCTTATCTCATAGTTGTTGAGTGGACAAAGCTAAGCTTACAAACACGGTTCATTTCGTTATTAAAGGATCATCATAGACTCCGTTGTAGGTGTGGAAATTCGTGGAATTTAGAAACTGGGATTGTTCCTTGTTAGGAAAACATCTTGGAATATCTAAATGGTCTTTCATCGAATTTTACAGAAGTCTGTGAATTATTAACTAAGCAGTTTAAGGAATTGAATTCTGAGATTAACTTAATCTCTACCTTCGTCTTCTTCTTCTTCATCTTCTTCTTGTATGTGTTTATGCATGCTTTTGTGGCTTTTGTTTTTGGGGTGCTGGAGGTAGTAGGTTGCTCTGTTTAATTATTATAATCGAACAATATGATGATCTGGGTCTCGCTTCATTGGGTGTATTTCTTCTATCCTTTTCAGTAATTTGCCATCGTTAGATGATAGTATGTTTTCCACAAAAAGCTCTTAGCTTATCTCTGTTTTGTCAGATTCCAATGTCAGAATCGTCTAACAACTAACTTTCTTCAATTCAACGAATTAATTATGTTACTCTGGAAATGAGAGTAATTGCTTTGTTTGGAAGGATTAGTAAAACTTATCGAGAAATGCATCTTTCAGGAAGCTTATTGTCCTATACTATTGGATTCCAAACGCATCTTCTATTGTTTATTTCGGTTGGGTGGTACACATCAGTTTCTAGTCCCTCTATTATGCAGTTTTAACCAAAGAGCTTCCACATCTAGAAGATGCCAAAAACAAGCAAATTTGTTTTTGTAAATAACAATCTAATATGACAAACTTTCTATTTTTTAATTTGTGAACTGTGTATAATCTTGTCCTTCCGTTCCTTTCATCATTGTTCATGTTGTCAACGCATTACTATTTTTCATGTTTACTGAATATTTTCAGATCCCTTTTAAGACTTCTGTGTTTTCTGGGAACCATATTATACTTTGTCCCTGATATCCAGTTAAATGTCTGAGACTATCGGTTGGCTATGATCATGGTGCAGGTACAGATAGGCACACATTCATTTACTTTTGATCATGTCTATGGTAGTACTGGTTCTCCACCATCTGCCATGTTTGAGGAATGTGTTGCCCCTCTAGTTGATGGCCTATTCCATGGATATAATGCCACTGTTCTGGCATATGGTCAGGTGAGAATTTATCTTCTATTTAAAATTTGGTCCAGAGGATCACTAATGCTTTGACATGTCCATTTTCCCTTATGTTTGCTTTTAATGGGTTTCAGACAGGTTCTGGTAAGACATATACAATGGGTACTGGCTTCAAAGATGGCTGCCAAACAGGGATAGTACCTCTAGTTATGAATATGTTATTCAGCAAGATCGAAGCATTAAAGCATCAGACAGAATTCCAACTGCATGTTTCTTTCATTGAGGTTTGTCAAATCATCTACTTGTCCTCCGGAACCCCAGTGCATTCATGTTATGAGCACTTAATTCTGTGTTTGTATTGTTTCTCTGGGTGCCCCTTTGTAGCTTTGTGTACGTGTTTGTGAATAGATAATGACCTGCTTTTGTCTCTTACGAATCAGTTGAAAAATCTGCAGTACATAGTATGTGTGGTTTACTAGATAACTTTTATACCAAGAAATTAGTTTCATGTCTCAACTATCTTTAGAATGTGTCAATCGAGCTTCTTTATTTTTTTCCCCCCTCAATTGAGGGTACATATTTGTTGGCTCCTAGTCCAGTTCTGAAACTATCGCTGAATTCTTATTATGTTCTCTTGTAGTTTTGAGCAACATCTTCAAAATTCTGGAAAGAGATGGTTGTATTTCCTGGGAAATTATTGCTCTAAAATGCTTTGTTATCTACACAGTTATATCAAATGTATGTATCGCAGATTTGGGATCTATGCTACAAGCTTCTTAACTGAAAACTTTTTTATTTGAAAGATTCTTAAAGAAGAAGTTCGAGATTTGCTGGATTCCACTTCTGTGAACAAATCAGATGCTGCAAATGGCCACACAGGCAAAGCAACTATCCTAGGCAAACCACCGATACAAATTCGTGAGTCATCAAATGGTGTGATAACATTGGCAGGATCTACCGAGGTCAGTGTCAGTACGTTTAAGGAAATGGCTGCTTGCCTGGAACAAGGATCTTTGAGTAGGGCAACAGGGAGTACAAACATGAACAATCAGTCTAGGTGGGTAATGCATCTTGTTATTTGTATGCCCTTGCTTAGCATTTATATATTTAAATATACTGCATCTAAAGGTTCCTTTCTGTTAGACATGGGGTATGACAGTTATTTTCATATATTTGTTTCTGTAGTCGTTCACATGCAATATTTACCATCACATTAGAGCAGATGCATAAGCTCAGTCCAGTTATCCCAGAAGATAACAGTCTTAATGGAAGTGCCAATGAAGAATATCTATGTGCAAAATTACATTTAGTTGACCTTGCTGGATCAGAGCGAGCCAAGAGAACAGGCTCTGATGGTTTGAGATTTAAAGAAGGTTGGTGGCACTGCCCCAAATCATTGCCAATTAATTCACTTTGCTCTAAAATTGTAGTTTATGAACTGTTTATTCATTTAACAGGAGTTCACATAAACAAGGGCCTTCTTGCACTTGGTAATGTTATTAGTGCACTTGGTGATGAAAAAAAGCGCAAAGAAGGGGTTCATGTTCCTTATCGTGATAGTAAACTTACTCGTCTTTTGCAGGTACAGTAGGCACATCTGAGAAACGTAGAATTGCATGTCTCTAGGGCCATAAAAAAGATGCTAAACAAAGGGACATTCTGAGTTTCATCTCTGGAAAAACAACTTAAAAACCTGCCATTCTGCTATGAATCTCATGCTGTCTATCCTCTTCTTGAGTAGCATTGGTCTAATCAAGTTACTTTGATCCCAGTTATTTAGATATCATCAGGTTTTCAACTAAAGATTGCCTTGCATCAATGAAAATGAAACTTAGCTGGCAATGTTAGGGTGTTGCCTGGTATAAAAAGTCACAAGTTATAACCTATATCCAGATGAACCTGCAACAGATGCTCGTGGATGCATTCTTCCAGTTTATCATTTGCATAACATTCATCTTTATGCTTCTTCTCTGAACCTTGCACATTTCTTTTGGCAGGATTCACTTGGTGGAAATAGCAGAACTGTTATGATAGGTATTTTGCTTGTTTGGTTATTCTGTTTAGCATAATAATAAGAAAAGCTACTCTCTAATTAGTCTGTTTCCTTTTGGGCTTATCCCTTCTTTACCTTGGCAAATTCCACGTTTCTCTAATTTCATCTACATTGTCCCTTTCTTAGCTTGCATTAGTCCTGCTGATATCAATGCTGAGGAAACCCTCAACACGCTAAAGTATGCAAATCGTGCTCGTAATATTAAAAATAAGCCTGTTGTAAGTTTCCTTTGGATAATAATATTTCCCATTTTGCTTCAACATGACTGAGGACATGATGCTATCATCAAGGTTTTGTGTATGAAGTCTTTCTATTTATATCCTTGACAGGTCAACAGAGACCCAATGTCCAGTGAAATGCTAAAGATGCGCCAACAACTAGAGTATTTGCAAGCTGAACTTTGTGCCCGAGGAGGAGGAGGAGGATGCTCGCCAGACGAAGTTCAGGTATATACTTATCATTTATTCAACTCAATAGGTCAACCTCAAGATTCTATTTAAGATGCCACTATTTCTTCCCTTAAAATTCTCTCTCCAGAGTTGATCAATTTTGGATGAACTATTCATGTAACAAGCTATTCTTGTAGGTTCTCAAGGAAAGGATTGCTTGGCTTGAAGCTGCTAATGAGGATCTTTGCCGAGAACTTCATGAATGCCGCAGTAGATGTACTACTGTTGAGCAACGTGAAACAGATGCTCAAGTATGTCAACTATTACTGTGGAGATTCTTTTAGCTTTTCCATCTACGTTGATATATATGAGATTCTGCCATCAATGTCATATTGAATTGTTTCAAGTACCTTTGAATCCAATTGTAAGCCCAAATTTACTTATTGGATGAAGTAAGTTAATCTAATATTTGATTATTCAGGATGGTAGTCCCTGTTCTGTGAAAAGTGATGGGCTCAAAAGGAGTCTGCACAGTATCGAGTCATCAGATTATCAAATGGGCGAAACCATAACAGGTAAAACTACAGACTGAAAATGATTTCATTTGTAATTTCAGTTCTTGCTTTTAATTCACAAGCTTTTTACAATTCATTATCTTGTCCTCCGTGGTGCTCAAACCTTTTAAAGCAAAACCAGCTATGCGTAAGGTTTTAACAATTCTATTTGAAGTAATCTGGCCAGTTATAGCACAGTAGTAATACCAATTTTAACAGCAGATTCCAGAGAAATTGATGAAGAAGTAGCAAAAGAGTGGGAGCATACACTTCTGCAGAATACCATGGATAAAGAGTTGCATGAGTTGAATAGACGGTTGGAGGAGAAAGAGGTTAGAACTAAAATTTTTGTTTTCTTGTGATGAAAGGAACATATATTTCATGAACAGACACATTGAGCCAATATTTCTTGACCATAACACATAATAATTATTATATGGCCATGTCCAAAATCCAACAAAGAATATGCAACTAAAAACTTATAAATTAAGTTCCCTAAGTTTTGTTGAAGAAACCTTGGTAATATATGGACAATGGAAGCTCATAAGTTTCCTCTAATTTTTGCTCACATTGCTGCTAGCTTAACTGCTTATTACGGAAAAATGTAGGAGGATAGAATAAGGGAATGAATGTTGTCTGAGAAACTGCGGAGCTTTTAATAGATTCATAACTATCGTTAATCATTATTGTCCGTGAGAGTATGTCTTCAGTAATCTGCTTCCATATTGCTTATAACTAACAGTATTGATTATAATGATTGACAATGTGTGCTTTTTATGTCTGTTTGAGCAGTCAGAGATGAAACTTTTTGGAGGTATTGATACTGAAGCACTCAAGCAACACTTCAGCAAGAAAATTGTAGAGTTAGAGGATGAAAAAAGAGCTGCTCAGGTTAGATAACACTTTACTAACTTATTTTAGCTTCACTGAGAACAGGAAGTTTATTCATTCACCTACTTTGTTGCTGCAGCAAGAAAGGGATCGATTATTAGCTGAAATTGAGAACCTTTCATCTAGTTCTGATGGACAGGCACAAAAATTGCAAGATATTCATTCCCAGAAATTAAAATCGCTGGAAGCACAGGTGAATAAGCACCTATATATTGCTTCTCTTTTTCTTGGGGTAGCACTTTCATTGTTACCATTCTTCATGTGTTTCAGATTCTGGAGCTTAAGAAGAAACAAGAGAACCAGGTACAGCTCTTGAAGCAAAAACAAAAAAGTGATGAAGCAGCCAAGCGGTTGCAAGATGAAATTCAGTCTATAAAATCCCAAAAGGTGAAATATCTGGCACTATTGCTGCAGTTGCATCGTGTTTTTCCTCTGTGTGATCATTGCTTAAGTTCCTCCTTTTTCCTTTTCCTTTTTTCCCCGCCCATCGGGTAGGTTCAATTGCTACATAGAATTAAACAAGAGGCAGAGCAATTTCGACAGTGGAAAGCTTCCCGGGAAAAGGAACTGTTACAGGTGCTTTTCCTTTTTCATTTTAGTTGATTTCATCTTGATCTCGTCTATTTAATGTGTAGAAGCTTTTTTCACAAGTGTTGCAATAACTTTTGAGGACTTTGCATCTCACAACCTTTAAGCATAATGTTTTGGCACTTATATCTTCGCACTTCTTGTATATATCAATTTCATTTTTTTCTTTCATCCTTTATACATTCGTGTTGCAGTTACGAAAAGAGGGAAGACGAAATGAATACGAAAGACATAAATTGCAAGCTTTAAACCAGCGTCAGAAACTGGTGAGCTTAATTTTCAAACTTGCATACTCTTTCAGTGTGTACAAATCACAAAGTATCCAGTCTCTAGTGGGAAAACATGTACACAGACAATACACTTATGTTCTGGTGTTTTGAAATGTACTCTTTTCTATGAAACAATATAACTATGGTAATACACTTAAGTCGGATCTTCAACAATGCAGTAGTTATTCTTGTGACATCACCATTCTCTTTTGAAATTATCGACTTATTGTGCTCATAACATTCTTCTTTACTTCAGGTTCTTCAGAGAAAGACAGAGGAGGCTGCAATGGCCACCAAGAGGCTAAAAGAGCTGCTTGAAGCACGTAAATCTTCTGTGCGTGATAACTCAGGTAGATTTCATGCATAAATATTTACCATAGGTTCCAATCTATGGATGCTCTGTCCTGGTAAATGTATATCTCATCATATGGAGGGCACATTACATTCAACAATAAAATCATTTAAGTCTAGTCTGTCATAATTCTTGAGTGTTATATCAGGAGGCTTTGTACTTCCTGAAAATACAGAGCTGATCGCTTATTTATTTTCCTTTTATAAATCAAATTACTGATGGTGTACAATCTTCCAGCTTTGAGCAATGGAGGAACAAATGGACAGGTACTTGTCTTGGATAATCTTCTGAATTGGTGCAATTTTGTTGATTATTATATTACAGCTTATGTTCATTCTGATCGCGTTTGCAGACCAATGAGAAGTCCTTACAGCGGTGGCTTGATCATGAGCTAGAAGTTATGGTGAATGTACATGAAGTTCGCTTTGAGTATGAGAAGCAAAGCCAAGTGTATGTATTTAATTTTAGCACTCAAGTGGTCATATAGTGTACTGGGTATTGTGTTAGCTGATACACTGCCTTACAGGAGAGCTGCACTGGCAGAAGAACTGGCCATGTTGAAGCAGGTGGATGAGTTTGCTTCAAAGGGGCTAAGTCCTCCAAGAGGGAAAAATGGATTTGCTAGGTATGAGTTCCACAAAAGCCATTTAACTTTAGCAGTTCTCATTATTTCCTGTGTGTTCCAAAAATCAATAAAATAAATTTATCAACTCAATTGAATAGCAATACCTGAATTCAGTGTTGTGATATCAGAAGTTGTCTTTTTTATCATCAGGGCTTCTTCCATGTCACCAAATGCCAGAATGGCGAGAATATCTTCGCTAGAGAGCATGCTAGTCATATCATCCAATTCACTTGTATCAATGGCTTCCCAACTTTCAGAGGCAGAAGAGAGGGAGCGTGCCTTCACTAATCGTGGACGTTGGAGTCAGCTTCGTTCAATGGGAGATGCAAAAAACTTGCTTCAGTATATGTTTAATTCTCTGGGAGATGCAAGGTGCCAATTGTGGGAGAAGGAATTGGAAATCAAAGAGATGAAAGAACAATTTAAAGAACTTGTAACTCTGTTGCAGCAGAGTGAAGTTCGGAGGAAAGAAGTAGAGAAGGATCTACAATTGAGAGAGCAAGCTGTTTCAATTGCTTTGGCAACATCAGTATGATCTTCTCTTTTCACTGCTGTTCTTCTCATGCATCATGTAAAAGTTGTACGCTTTGTTATTGCAACTACAAGTGCATGTTCTGGATTTGAATTGTGCTTCTCCCGTGTGCACTATTATGCTTCCTATTACCCATAAGAAGAATTATGATTGCACTGCATGTTCATTGCTGATTCTTTTCACGGTTTCAGTTAGTTTTCTTTTATATATGCACACGCCAATTCACCATCATTTTCTTCTGAAACTATACCAATTTTCCTCAGGCTGACCAGGAGCATGCTAGTTTCCACAGTACACCGAAACACATAGCTGATGATATGAATGGTCCTTTATCTCCAATTCCTGTGCCGGCACAGAAGCAGCTAAAATATACACCAGGAATTGCTAATGGTTCTGTCAGAGCATCAGCAGCATTTATAGATCAATCAAGAAAGGTTTGTTTCCTTACCTTTCTTTTGCAATGGTATTAGATCTGCATTAAGTGTTCATCAACAAATTGAATTCATTGTTGTTGCAGATGGTACCCCTTGGTCAGTTGCCAATGAGAAAACTAGCAGGTGCGGGACAAGGAGGGAAGCTGTGGAGATGGAAGAGAAGTCATCACCAGTGGCTTTTGCAATTCAAATGGAAGTGGCAGAAACCATGGAGACTGTCAGAACTGATTAGGCAGAGTGATGAAACAATCATTAGAACAAAGCCTCGTCCACATTCCCTGAGGCGTATGGTCTGATGTTCTGCAGTCAGCAGATTCGTACATCCTCAGGATTCATTTTTGGCCTACAAGTACAATCACAGCCTGCTACATGGAGCACACGTAGATCTATATATAGGCAAGTTATTTGCCACTTTTTACTTTACCAGAGTACAGAATGCATCTAATAAGGAATCTCATCTGAAACTTGTTTTAACTGTCTGCTATTTCACTTGGAAAAAGCTTATAGTCAGGGAAATAAATTTCTTCTCAGGAACAGCAGGTCAAATCAATGAATTTATTGAATAAAGTCGGCGCTAGATCAAAGATTTATAAGTGAATAAAGCCACACTTGAGAACAAGTTTGACAGAGATGATTCAATTTGATGTCTTTATCTAATCCTTATGCAGTGTGCTGAAGATTGCTGCTGATGAGTTACATGTTGCATGAGATGGTTATGAAAGCTTTAGATTCTTCATCTTCGAAACTTGGCCACAATGGCTACACTGGGAGCATCTTGTAAAGCAAGATGACGACGCCAAATGTTCGGAAAGGGTAATCGAGAAGACACCTGAGAACCCTAGATGGCATTAGCTGGGAGCTAGTAGCTTTTTTCACTTCATGTGTCTTCAATGTTTGGTATATATTGTTCAATCACAACAATCTGGGAAAAATCTTCCCACAAAGGGTCCTAGTCTGATTATTCTCTTGTGGCTCCTCTATTTACATATAAGTTTCTTGGTTAATACAGTGTCTCTAGTCTGTTCTTAGAAAACCACACTTGTGAGAGAAATTTGTAAACGTACCGTCTTTTATTTGTAGTTAAGTCTTTGTGAGGTCTTTGTATACATCTGTAATCTGTTACAAAAGTCAGTACAGCAATTGAATGTTTATACTATAGAGAATATCTCGTGTTCTGACAATTGTTTCTCTACTTTCTCCCAAGGCTTAATTAATTGTATAAGTTGATGATCCCTCTTTCTGAATGCATGACCAGCAATTCTAGATGCAAAAAAGCGTTAAAAACCTGCTTCTACCAGCAGGGAAACAAGACAACACAAACGAAAAACCAGCGTCTGTGAAATTGGATTCCGATGACTGATGCCTTTTATGCCTCTGTTGTTTTAAGTTTACAATTTTGATTACATTCTGCGGAAACAATCCACCATGGATAAGAAAACTTTCATAGTTTTCCTTTTCAAAGTTGGAAAGCAAAGACCTCTGTGTCAAAGTCATTTGGTCATAAAACCAGTAAAAACATGAAAGTCAGAGAGCCACATTTCTTAGGAAGGAACGGCATATTTTCACACAAAAACTACATTGCGGTTTTAACAGAAATTCCTGGATGATGGAGTCAAATGATTACAAGGAGGCAAACATTGAGTACTTGGTCATATAAGAGTACAGGATTGTGCTATCACCTCTAACTTTCTAACTATCTCAAGGTCCCCTTAAAATCATAAGATCAGGGATTTGACAGTTTCATTGGTTGTGCTGTAATTGACATATATATACTACGAAACATCCATGAATCAAGAAAGTTATCACACAGTGAGGATCATTGAAAAAGGATGGTCAACTTCTGAAAAGCACGATGGTATGTTCCTGGACTTCAGATTTTGCTACACCAGTATGCATAGTGTTCATCTTTACGATGGTTACTGACAAGACCTCCACATTGTAAACAGATAAAGCTGCTCCCATCAGAGAAGGCATCTAAAACAATTTGCATCCTGCCTGTTTCTGCCAGTATGGAGTTCCCATTAACATCAAGGTGAACTGCTGATCCTCTAACGTTTAATGTCGGTTGCTCAGGATTCAAAGATTGCACATCAGCTATTGCACATTCAGCAAACAAAGACGCAAGTTGATCAATAGCAATACTATCCCGAAGTCTGTTTTTGTACAGCTCTTGCGCACGGCTCAAGGATTGGAGTACTGCTGCATCCCCACCCTGTGTCCGCACTGCCATTATAACCTGTTCCCATTGTAGAAAAAAGGGTAAGCAGTAATCAAGAGAATGCTCCTTCATGACTGCCTTGCAAAATGTCTATCTCATTCAATCCAAAGCATGGAACTTTCTCACCATTCACAAACACAAAGACAGTCGACAAAATAGGTACTGGAATTTGATGCACCATAAAAAGAACTGCAGTAGGCAAGCGTATCCAAAAGACTTGATCTAAAAACATTTACAGATACTATCATCTTTATTTCTTGGAATTTAACTAGAAAATATCCAATCTTTATACAGGATTGCAAGAAAAGAAGCACTAAATTATTAATAAATTCCAAAAGACTTGCCCATGAAACAGAAACTTATATAGTAGCACCAGTAGAAAACAAGATGGCATATTAGAGATTTTACGAAAATTGGATCCAAAACAGCGAAGCATATTAATGAAATGGGCGTCTTTAGCAAAATGCACATAATGTAAAGCGAAGCTAACGTTGATGAATAATTGAACCAAATGCGTGACGAAAGAAAAAGAAAAGAAAAGAATCAGTCAGAAAGTAAGGAAAAGGAGAAAAGATTTGATGGTAGTGACCGCCCGAAGAGCCTGAGAAGGTCTTCCTTCGTTGATAAGGAGTCGAGCATTTGTAAGCAACTCTCTAACTGCATCGTTTGGGTTGGCGACGACGGCCTCCATCTCCGTATCCACTGAGTCTGTCATTTGGACAAGGTGCTTTCTGTTGTCTAATCAGCCTCTTCTATGTTTCAACTGAACAAAGATCCTAGCTTTCTTTTTTTTTTCTCAATCAAACAGAGAATCCAAGAAAAATCTCAGTGAACTTTGATAATGAACTGAAGGGTGCAGAGGATTCTAGGAAATTCGCGAGAAAAGAGCAAATCTTTCCTTTTCAATCAACTATCATTAACCATATACGGGCTTGTTCTTATTTATACTCTGATTGCTTCCACCGGCCTATATGCCTAAAGGCCGAGACCCTATAACAAAAGCAAGTCCATTTAAATTTTGATTACGGTCTGTTTGATTTTATTTTTAATTTTTAATTTTTTATATTCTCTTAATTTGTGACAATTATAGAAATTAATTTTATTATAATTTATTTTCAATTAAATATATATTATTTAATTTATTTTAATTTCTATTATTAACCAAAATTTAAGTTTTTAATAAATAAAATATTTTTAAATTTGACAATTATGTAACAAATATATTTTAATCTTAAAGTACTTTAAAAATCATAAATTTCGAAAAAATAGTTTTAACAATTAAAATATATTAATAAATTACTTTATAATAAAATATAATGATTATTATTATTGTTATTATTATTATTATTATTTAATAAATATTATATAAGAAATTAATATAAAATTAACTTAATTAATGCAACCTCTAAATACTATAATAATAATTATTATTAGTACTAATCAATTATTTAGTGTAATTTTCTTTTTTTTTTGGGTGTGTTTGGAGAGCATTCAACTCATATATATTTAGGTTATAAATTGTCAATTTCAACATTAATTACTACATTAATATCGTGATTAGATAACAGAGTACAAAACTGATTTTCACAACGAAAAGAGATGTCACAAGATATTCCATATCTTGTAATCTACTGTCGTTTTACCCTCTGTATGAATGTACCGTACGTGATGGCTAAGACAAACCACCGTGAGGGTCCAGTTCAGCGTCCTCCATTAATATGGTCTCTTTAATCTCCTGCAGCACCTTTAGTACTTGCCACATAGTGGGCCTCTGCTCGGTTGAGGTCAAGCTACAGGTTATGGCTACCTCAAGAAGCATTTCCAGTCTGTTTTCTTGTACACCGTCATCTAATTCCCTACAGGACTTGATGCATTTCATAATCTCGTATGGCACTATAACTGCTGGGAGCTCCGACGGAAGCTTGCCAGTTAAAAGCTCCAACAGCAGAATTCCATACGAATAAACGTCGGATTTTGCGGTTGCTTGGTGATTGTGTTTATCCCGAGTTTCTGGGGCTTTGTATGCTGCGTTATCCGGGTCATCGTCAGGTGTTGAGTTGGCAAGAACGGTAAGGCAATAGTCGGCGACGCAAGCCTCAAAATCCGGGCCGAGAAGGATATTTGTTGACTTGAGATTGCCGTGAACAAGCCTCCATGCTTGGTGGATATAGGAGAGTCCTTGTGCCACGTCCTCTGCTATTTTCAGGCACGAGGTCCAGTGCAGCGGCTTTGCTCTCGTCGATTTTGAACCTGCACATATGGACATTTTCACGTTGATCGTTCGATTATTCCCATCTACCAAATCTACTGCCTCCAAATTGTACAATTTCACACGAACAGCATTGAAGTAAAAAAGAGGAACAGAAAAACTCAAAACTAACGCCATAAAGCAGAAGAAATTGGAAGCTTTTAAATTAACAAGAATTTGTATTGCATTGTACAATTTAAAAACCATGGACATGGAAGAAAGCTTACCGTGAATCAAAGAGAAGAGACTGCCATTGGGCTGGTAATCATATATGAGAAGCCTCTCTTCTCCGTTTTGGAAATAAGCCCTGAGGGGAACCAAATTGGGATGTCGAAGTCCACCCACTGACTCCATATGCCCCTCAAACACACCTCTGGCCGTGCCCACCAACTTACTCGAGTCCAGCCTCTTGACGCTAACTATCAGACGATTGTCCAACACGGCCTTGTAGGTGGTTCCTATGGTACCTCTGCCTAGCAACTCAGCTGAACCTCTCATTAGCTGATCTAATGTGTAAAGCTGAGTCTCCCCTGCGCAAAACAAAAGATTCCCACTTTTGCTCACATGCATTCGTTGCACTCTTTTCACTTTCTCCTCCAATTCATTCTCTTGCTGATCTATTTGCATCACTGCCACTGTTTCAGGAGCTGTCACAGATTCTGATGCACTTACGCCCTTTGAATCCTTCTGCTGGTTCCTTATCTTTTTTATAGCTATTACAAAGCAGAGGAGTGAACCAACGAGAACGAACAATGCGGATGAGAACCCAATAATAACTGCCGCTGTTCTCTTATGCTTACTTTTTGGACTCTGTTCATCGAAGTCAACACCGTGCAAGTTTTCGCTTTGGTCAATTGCAATCACCGGAGGTGGAGCTACCGCTGTCGTCGACGTCAGTGGACCGAAGAACGGTGAGCTGGGTCGGCACTCTTTTTCTATAATCTTTCCACAAAGACTAGGGTTTGAAAGAAACGAGGACGGTCCAAAACGAAGTAACGTGGGTGTCACTGGAATTGCGCCGGTGAGGTTGTTAAAAGAAACATTGAAGGTCTGGAGAGAAGATTGGTTTAACGGTGGAATACTTCCATTGAAATTGTTCCACTCGAGACACAGATAGTATAAGCGTTCCAAAGATATTAACTTGGCGGGTATGGCTCCGGTTAGATTGTTGTACGATAAATCCAAAGTACGGAGCCTGTGAAGTGAAAAAATTGAATGTGGGAAAGAACCAGTGAATGAATTGTGATCCAAAAAGAGGGACTTGAGGTTGATGAGTTTGGACAAATCAGGAATTGGCCCAGTGAGTGAGTTGCTTTGAAGACTGAGAACTCGAAGCTGGTCTAGGCGAGACAAAGTGTCGGGAGCGAAGACACCGCCGAGATCTAGTCCTTGGACGACGAGTCGCACCACCTTCTTGTGGAAGCATTTGACTCCTTGCCATTGACAAAAGTTGAAGCTTGTGTTATGAGTGTAGGGAAGAATGTCTTTCAAATCAGCTTTTGATTTGAAGGCGAGAAGTGCAGCAGCATCAGACAGTTGCAGTAAGTTCACCGACGAAGCAACGGTGGCAAGAGTGCATAAAGACAGCACAAGACAAGCTTTTGACAAGAGAACAAGCAACATAGCTTACGTTCGAACTGAAAGCTAACTATTTCTTGACTGTGTTTCTTCTTGTATTTGCCTGATTCAAAACCAAAAGCCTAATTGGTCCATTACATTCCCCACAGGGCCGGGAGTTGATAGAAAAAAGAGCTTGTCTACACTAGGTCGTGTGAGAGAGTGAGGTAGGGCAAGCAGCTGACAAAGTTTGTAGGAACAGAGGAGAACTGCAAGCTCAGAGTCACGTGAAAGGAAGCGAGGAAAAGAGGTCCCGTCATGGTAAATGTGCCGGAGTTCCGGTTAATGTTCCTTAACATTTAGCAGTTTGGATTGGACCTGTTAGCTCAACCCATGAGTGCCCATTTCTTAAGTTTTTCTTTTGCCATTTTGGACGGTGCCATGTGAATTTACAGTAAGCTATTTTTAGTATCTGATTCTAGATCGAGGAAGCTGTTGAAATTCGTTGTTCTATTCTACTGAAGTAGCTACTTGATTACTACTCACGGGTCACCATTAAAACCCATACTCTACCAGATTTTGGATCGTTGGAGAAAGGGACCTTACGATCTTCAAGACCAAAGGATTTGATGTTCGTGTTAAATGATTCAACGAGTAAGAAAATTGCCAATTCGTGTGCTTCCCATATCAAGCCTGGAAAATTTTATCCTGTATTCTTCATGTTTACTACAGCATGAGAATTTCAGTAATTGTGTGAATTCGTTTACACGTCCCTGTCAAATGAACGATCAGAGTTTTTCTGATTGGAAAGTTGAGAGGAAGCATTGTTTGCTACTCTTGCTATTCTATCTTTTAAAGTCCATTTTGTTTTCATATTTGAGAATGACCTTGTATTCTTCATATCTCCATAATTCCATGTCAGGTGGTGCAGAAACGACAAATGATTGTGCTTCTCACGACAGTAATAAGTGCTCCTGATGCCAACGAATCCATCATCAAGGACTAGTGCTGTATTCCAATTATCATAGTAATAATAGCATTTCTTGTGAACTATGGCTCTGGAAGTCAGGCCCTGGCCTTTCAGGCTTTTCAGTGAACATTAACTTTAAATTTTCCAGGCCCAATTTACATATTTCTTGGTTGAGCCTGAAGTAGTCGGCTCAGCTATGGCCCACGACGTCGAATTTAAGGCAATTGCGACAAATGTCAAATATCATCTACTCCAAAAGCTCCCTAAAATTAATTTTTAGAAGATATAGTATTTTTTATTTATTAATTTATTAAATAACTTTTAAGATAATAATAAAATTTTACCGATATAAAAATAAATTAAATTTTTTAAAAGGGTAATTTCTAGGTTGTACTCCATTAAGGAGCATCTACCATTAATAGTATCAAAAGGTGAAAATTATGAACAGTTAAATAAGTTTAGTTTAATGACAAATGTTTATCTGTCACTTAACATTAATAATAAATAAGTCTAGTCTTTAGATTTTTTTAATATAAAAGGAAACAGAACTAAAATTACATAACAATTCAGAAAAAACAGATTTTCGATAAATTCTCTAAAAAGATACTCGATAAATATTGTGTCAAAATAAGCGACTCTAATATTAAAATGACCTGTATAATTAATAAATCAGTTGGTATATTAAAATGACCCGTATAATTAATAAATCAGTTGATATATTTGTTGCTCTTTTAACAGTCGATGTACTACAGTAAATTCTTACTGAAAAGTTAATTAATGCCTTGAACAGTTCAGATGTATTCTTCTTGAGTGGGCTGCAGAAGTGTCGGTGGCTGTGACAGGATTCCAATTTCCATTTCCTGGAAGGCTAATGTAGGGTTGGTCTAGGAGTCTAGCTGGTGTCAGGTTCACTGTTCACTGTTCACTGTCAGGTTCCTGTCGTCTCCTTTTTATTTTCCACTTTATAGTGAGTGGAATGTAAACTAGTTTTTACGTAGAAATTAAAAATAATGTAATATCGTTACAGAGAGATGGTTTTTTTGTTTTATCTTCCCAAATTGCACAGAATGCAACAAATGTAGAAAACTTCGGACTGAGTTTGACAATGGCTTTGGGGGAAAAAATCAACCAACCTTTATTAAATATCAAACTCCACGATGTTGTGCACCTGGTGGTAATGGTTTACACATACATTCCAGACATTACATAGGAACAAGAATTACTAGGATAAAAGGAACAAATATGCAAACGAAGTATGGACAGACCACGAGTTCATTAAAACACGGAGAAGAGAAGCAATATATACGTAGTACCTCCCTGCACCATCACCATCTTTTATTCGGAAACTGGACTAGTTTGTACCACCAATTACATAGGAGGCGGCGGTGCAAGGGCTTTATAGGTTCGTGGAGTAGGAACAGTTTTCATAGGAGCCACTCTGATTCTCAAGGTTGAAGCAGGAGGTGTGCAAGGTGTAATAGAGAAGGTCTCCGGACGGGGACAAACCCTAGGCTGCCTTCTTGAAAAGAAACGAGTGCACTCAGCTACTGGCCTTTGAAATGGAAGCCCCATGATGCAGTTTCTGTTGACGTTAAGCACCCCTGCTTTTATTAGCGCCAAGCACTCTGGCCCTACTTGAGTGAAGTAATTGTAAGTCAACGTGAAGTTGTACGCCATTCTCAGCCTACATAAGACCTCCGGTACTGGTCCATAGAACTGGTTATGAGCCAGGTTCAGAAACTCCAAGCTTTGCAAGCAACCAAATGATCGCGGGATTGGACCCGTCAACAGGTTGGTTCCAGCGTCGAACACCGTCATCCTGGTCAAATAGCCTATTTCGTAAGGAAGACAACCTGTGAGCCTGTTTCCCAGGAGTAGCACCTCTGTCAGCGTTCTCCATGCTCTACCAATGCTTGTGGGAATGGAACCCGTGAATCTGTTGTTGGCGACGGTGAGATAACGTGCTGGAGTGTTGCCAAAGTTGGCAGGAATTCTCTGGTTGAATCCGTTATTGTTGATGAAGAGAATATCGGTGTCAGCGTTGAACAGCAGATCAGGAACAGTACCGAGATAGCTGTTGAATCGAATATCGATGAAGGTCAATTTCGTGGCTCCGAGAACGTTCAGAGGGAAAACTCCCACGAACTTGTTGTTACTCAAATCAACTTCATATAAATATCTCAACGAGCTGAGACCCGCACCTATGACTCCACTGAAGTTGTTGGTGTTTACATGGAAGATGGCAATGTCTGGCAAATTCATGATAAACCGATAAAAATTCAAGTTACCTCGAAATCTGGCACCACTAAAGTCAATACCGGCCAATCCTGTGATGTTCCTATCAGGGACAGTATCACAGTAAAACCCTTTAAAAGTGCAGTAATTGTTGCCAACCCAAGTAGGAGTATAGCTGTTAGGATCGAATGTTATGTTTCGTTTAAGTTCCTGGGTGATGAAAAGAATCTGAGCCCTGTTAGCAAGAGGACCAGGGTTTCGGATTGGTTGACGAGGCAGGACATGCCTTCCACGTGGATAAAAAGAAGGCCTGGGAGGTCGAACGAAAGGTGGGGGTGCCGCTGGTACTGAAACCAGAGGACATGCCCGAGGAGGTGGACATGTTGCTTGTCCCAAAACGTCAAGTGAGAATGTCTGCAGCAGTAAGGTGAAGAGAAGAAAAGTTGTAGACATGGCTAGATAGGTTGGCTCAAGGGAGTGCAGAAGAAGGTAGGATTCATCGTACTTTATATAGATAAAATGTGTCGCTCAAGTCTTCTTAGTCAATTTCTTACACGCTAACCTAATTAAATTAGCAGTTCACTATAATGTATTAATGTTTATTCCTGAAGTATACAAAATTTAAAAGGGCTAGCATTCCTATCTATTGATAGTCTGATTGGTTTGTACCTTCTTTTCATATCTGAATTAATTTAATTGTTGCTTATCTTCTGGTCACACAACAGTCTTGATTTTCTGTTTACTTTTTCTAAAAGAAAGCGCACCGACACAACAATGGCCATTATTACTATTAGGTTGACAATAACAATGGTTAACTGGACAATCAATTCATAATTTAGCAGTTCTTATCAGTTTCAATTGATTATACATGACCTATAATAATCTATTTTGCATTAAACTAACCTAAGGCTCGTGCTTTAGTTTGACACACATGAGTGTAGGATTTAAATTTTGAGCTGATATGTCGACATGTTTTAATTAAGAAGTAATTAATTAATCAAGCAAATGTAGAGAACATTAAGTGCCTGTTTGGAAGGGCTTATATCAGTAGAGTTTTTTTGAAAAGAGCTTTTCTAAAAATCCAGTTGACTGTTTGACTGTCATTTAAAAAAAGAAATTTTTTTAAAAGAGCGTCATACAATAGACTGTTTGGCAACATAAAATTAAAAAGTATTTTTAATTTTAACTATATTTTATTTTATAATAAAAATAATTATGCATATAAATATTGTTTAAAATATATTAAACAATATGCAAAGCACAATATATTAATTATTATATAATTTTAAACCATATGAAACATAAATAAAAATATATCTAACTAAATTTTTTATATGGATTATAACATAAGTAAAATTAATATAAAAAATAAATATTAAAACATAAAAAAATCAAATAATATTATATAATTTTCAAAATAAATATTAAAATATGTTTGTAGGTATCATGGGAATTATGTGTAAAATATAAGGGCAAAAGAGACTAAAAAATGCTAATTAATTGATTTAAAAAATTTACTGAAAAGTACTTTTTTTGAGAAACTTCAAATTTGAATTTCTTAAAAGGTTGTACTTTAGCTGTCAAAAAAATTATATCTACTAATTTTTTTAATTTTATAGTCAAATATTTATTTTTAAAAAAAAGTTTTGCAATAAAAAAGGTAATTATTCACCCAAACGGCCAACGGGCACTAATTATAAGAACTGGAGATTAGATGATAATTGACCAGCCGATGAAGCAGCACGCGATGCAGGTTTCACACCAAAAGGTCTCATAGTGGAAGTGGCCAAAGTTATACAAATTGGTATTATGCCTTTTATCATTTGTAGGTATTATTGTACCACGAAACAGAGAAAAAAAAGCTCGGAATCACTTTAATCAGAAAACTTAAAAGTACGTTAAAGCATTGTTCTCTTTTGCTCGTCCCTGTAATGGCATAAAGCAATAAAGACTTCCGGGGAATAAAGGTACCTCCAGCATCAAATTCTAAGGTTCGAAAATGTTCCAGCAAATATGGAAAACCGAAAACCCCTTCAGATTTTATTTAGGCTATATGGTTACGATGTGATTGGTAATTTCAAGCAAAACCAGTTAAAAGACTTTGACTCGTATATACATGACAAGCATGTTGCATGGAAAGGCACATACGAGGGTTGCTTGGCAGGAGAGCAAAGGAAAAGTGGAGTAGGATTTTGTGACACAGGTTGAACTGAATAGCATAGGATATAAGAAAAAAAGAGAAGAATAAGAATTAGAACTAATGACTACCCCCATTTAGGTCAATACTTGAGATATATAGGAAAGTAGTATGAAGACAAGCTCGTCCTGAATCAGCTGAGGTCCACTTTTCTCTCGTCTTTAATTTTCTCGTCTTTTTACTTTCCACTTTGGCTTTTTCTCTTAGCATGTGCTTACTGCTTAGCTTGCCATTCTATTGAAATCAGCTCTTGGAATAAGCCAAAGTTAACCAAACTTTCAAAGCTCTCACTTCCTGGTAATTTCAAGCTACCTCATCTCACAATGAGAAATAAACTACAAATAACAATATGATTGCGCTATGGTCTATGTTGGAAAAGTAAATCCTGGAATGATATTGTCCATTCCCCACTTTTCCATTAAATAATCTAAAGGAGGAGCATATTAGTAATGTATTGGACACACGATAAACGTTGGACGTCACTTTGGTTTTCCACATTCACGTCACTCAGTATGCGCCGACCCGATTGGCATTTGGAGAATATACCAAAGCATGATGTAAAACCAATAATTGATGTAGATCTAAACAGTTATGCAGTCGTATAAAATTTGGGATCAAAATTTTACTTTTCATAAGGAACCTATTTAATTTGAATGAGGATTAGTCTGAGAGTGAATGACTTAAAAGTGTCTTCTTCATGGGCAATAAAAATAATAATAATAAAAAGATTTTTTCAGATAGAAGGATTTTCTTGATTTTGACGTTGGTAAAAAAGAAAGTAATACTTGTTAGAGTATCTTATATTGACTAAACATGAAAATATTGAAAGGTTTATAAATAATAAGGGTCGATTATCCAAACAATTAATTCTAGTTATTTAGATAATTGTTGATTTAAGCTCGATTCTTAAAATTCAATATAGTATCATATTGATTAAACATGAAAATGTTAAATGGTTTATAAATAGTAAGGATCAACCATCCAAACAACTAGTTCCAGTTATTTGAACAATGATTGATCTAAGTCCAATTCTTATTAGTGGACTTTATGTCTATATTAAAAATTCAATAATACTATCGTGCCTAAGTATGATATTCACAAACTGGACCACAAGAACATGTTCCGGAGACTGAAATTGACTTCGGAATGCCAAGACTTTCGTTTGAACTGTTAACTTAAATTGTCAAGGAATAGTAACGCAGCCATAAGTGGAGCGTAATTTGTTATTTTTCATCTTTCAATTGTCGGCAGCAATTTTGAAGAAACGCATATTAACAAATGTTAATTTCTTTGATTTAAAAATTTAATAAGAAAATATCAAAAATATTAGCAAAATGAGAAAACTAGAATTTGGCAATATTTTAAAAACCAAATCAGTTGATAAGGCAAAATGTTTAAAGTTTGAAAGATTTAATTAATATTTGATCATCGTTAAATCTGACTAAAGAATAAATAAAATTAAAAAATTTAAAATATATTTGAAAGGGGTTGTCTTTAACTATTAAAAAATTAGAAATTTAATTAAAAAAGATATTCTAATTTATTTATTTTAGTTTCAACGTCAACAACACCATTCCTGATACACTAATTATAAAGAGGTATAATAGTACGCAACTTTACTCCTAATTAATAGAGAATTTGTTTCTAAATGACCCACATACAAAAAAGATTAATTAATTTAGTTTTTAATAACAAGAGTTATAAACTAAATTAAACAAGAAAATTAAAGATTAAATAAAAAGTTAAACAGTTCAAAATTTTTATAATTGATCGATCAAACTCGTTAAAATTATAATCAATTAGAATTTGACGATTCACGTGCAAATCAAAGTGAGCACTACTTATCAAAGCATAATACTTTTTAAGTCGAAAGGGGAACTTACTTACATTTTAATATATTTGAAATCATTGAGCTCTACTATTTATTAATCATGATCAAAACCATGTTACAAGGAAAGCATAAACTTTGAGACCAAAACTACACCCTTTTTGCATGATTAACTATTCAATACGAAAAGAAGGATGCTGCTTGTCAAGCATTTCCTCGCCAAGATAAGAGCTAGAGGCCCCCACTTACGTTTCGTTTTTAAAGCGATGAACATGTTACCGCCAGCTTTTTCTTCCACACAAAGAAAACGACAATTCCTAAAGTGCGTGGCATCAGCCTCTTGGCTTCAATCATACCAACTTTGTGTTATGGACTTTATAGTAAGTGAATTCAAATTATTTTCATTCATAAAACGTAAACATGAACTTACTAATTACTAATCATTGCGACCCACGATAAGAACATAACTTTTTGGGATTCATTCCCTAATTTTAGATCTGGCTGAAATTGTTCGTCAGCAGAGGCAATGAAGTTAGTAGACAAGAATCGATTTTTCAGGAATATGTCGTCAAGGACATGACCAAAAGATGTAAGGCTCAAAATGAACCGTACCCGATGGTCTCCGTTAAGCTTCATGATTTTCCTTATATGGGCTTGAAACGTAAACAGAAACGAGCAGCCCGAAGTCGTCAATAAGGCTACTTCTAGTGTTCTGGCCCTTGAGAGGCCCAGTCATGACGTACTTATATGTAGAGGACTTTTGATAAATTTTTGGGTGTATTTGTTTGATGGGTATAAAAAAAAAACGAATTTGTATAAAATGAAATATTGAGTTTAGTAAGAAACTATGATTATAGAGTTATTATTTTGATTACCCATTTGTGGGTAATACCTCATTTCTCTCCTAATCTAGAGAAATGGTATCTTGATTATGTAAGGGTGTGCTTGTTACAAGTAATTAAAATATAATTAATTAAAAGATAAATATTAATTAATTGAAATATTATAATTAAGTAATTACCATATAATTAATTAAAATATAATTAATTAATTAATTAGTTAATTATAATATAATATAATATAATAAATTATAATATAATATAATATAATTAATCAAATAAAATATAATTAACTAGTTACAATATAAGTAATTAAAATATAATTATTTATTAATTAAAATATTTTAATTAAAATATTATTAATTAGTTACAATATAAATAATTAAAATATAAT
>JANVCQ010000002.1:2869195-2889972 GCA_025531925.1 Erythroxylum plowmanianum
GGAGAATGCCCTGAAAGGAGTGTGGAATGGACTTGGACTAACTTGATTGTTGGATGTGGGATTGATCTTTGGAGAGTTGACCGTTCGGCCTTTGGGTCGAATGGATTGGATCCGGGCCCAATACGGCCGACCCGACCAAGATCAATAACGCAATTTGGTACAAAAAAAAGCCTATTGTATCACTGTTTGATAAGAACAATCATAAATTACACTTCAATTCATAACTCTCGCTGTATCGTAACGCGCGGCTGGTGGCGAGGTTCACTGGCTCTGGACAAGAACAGAGATGTATGGGTAACGTTTCTCAGATGCAGGAAGAAATGCCCTGGGAAGAAAACAACGTAAACAAAAAAAATTATGTAGTCATTATGGTTTGACATGGAAGCTGGACGAAGCACTTAAAACATTTACCAGGCCCATGTTAGTTTTTGAATTATAATTGTTTTAAATAGAGAAATCTATACTTGTTATTTTTTTAGATATGTATTGAGTAAACTTTCGAATTAATATAATAGTCTGTAAATCACATCAATTGATTATTTCGCACTATACAAGTTTGTACATCACACTTAATTAAGAGAACGTAAATAGAAAGATTCGAACATAAAACCTTTGACCCGTATCCCGACTCTAGTACCATAAGTTATAATGTAGTATTAAAGAATGAAGTTGAGAAATATGATTGAAAGACATCATCTAAATATTTTATTAGATATAATAAAGAAAATTCCCACGAAATCACTATAAGAATGAAGTAAGCCAAATTCTGTTTCGTTTGGCTTCTTGTCATTTGAGCTTATACGATTGGAGCCAAATTGTAAAATATCTATTATCGCAGAAATCGACCTAATAAAGAGCGACCATTATTCAATCAAATGTTGTTTTCTTAAATGTCATCACCGCACTTATTATGGAGTTCGAAGATTCAAATCCGAATCTATCGAGTGGCCGTGGTCCACACGGAGGCGTCGTTTCAGGTTTTAGAGCTACTTCATTTGTCGTTTTCTTATTTCATCTCTTTGTCTGCTACGCATTGATATACTAACCACACAAGCCGGAGAGGAAAAGGAAACGGCGCCAAATCACCGGCCTCAATCTTTGACTCTTCCAAGCGAACGACGAAGTCGGATGACGTGGAAGCTCCTAATTCGCTAGTCTCGCCACGCCTACCCCACTTTTCTTTCAAGTAAACGTAATCAATTTGTCGATCTACATTCTACAGTGTAAGCTGTCGCTCTGTTAATTGTTATCGCCTTCCATCAGCACAGTTCCAACTTCCGTGGGCTGTGTTCTCGCTGCTCTGTCTTTCCCAACCAGTCAAATCCCATCCATATGGTTCCAAGCTGCTCTAGTCTCTTTTAGTAAGATAGATTATCGTAAATATTTCTATAAATTTCGATACCCCTTCACCAATCGAGTACATCCCTCAGTAACTCTCTCAAGATGGGGTTGTCTACATCATCGTCAAAAGCCATGATCCTCCTCTTTTTCTTTGTTTCTACTGCTTTATCATCGGCTCTGGACATGTCCATCATATCTTACGATGAAGGACATGATACTAAGTCGAGCTGGAGGACTGACGACGAGGTTATGAACATCTACGAGGAGTGGTTAGCCAAGCATGGGAAAGCCTACAACGGGTTGGTTGAGAAGGAAAGGAGGTTTCAGGTTTTTAAGGACAACCTTAGGTTTATCGATGAGCATAATTCCCAGAATCGGAGTTACAGGGTTGGGTTGAACCGGTTCGCCGATATAACGAATGAGGAATACCGGCTTACGTACTTAGGTGCCCGACTTGAAAGAAAGAAGAGGTTGTCTAAGCCGAGCGATCGTTACTCTCCACGTGTTGGAGAGTCCTTGCCAGATTCTGTGGATTGGAGGAAGGAGGGAGCCGTAGTCGAGGTCAAGGACCAAGGGAATTGTGGTGAGCTAACTAATTTACTTTTATCTAATTCCTTGGTAGGGTAGTAAAGTTTTAATGTTTTTTTGCTCATGGTTATTGGTTTCTGCTCTGCTTGCGTGAAATGATGTTCCAGTCCAGAGAAAATAAGATTCTAAATCAGCAAACTAAGATGAAAATAGTGGAGAAGTAGTCGGGTAACTTTGACATGGTTTTAAGTGTTTATCATTTGATGGCCTCTTGCAGAACAGTTCTTTGGTTACTTAATTATGTTGACTTTTTGGACAATTGGACCTTCAGAACTTCAACATGTGGGAGTTCCACAGACCTGGGGAGTTACCAGATTTTCCCAGAAAAGGGAAATGTGGAACCTAAACGGTAGATGATAACATGGGGAAGTGCACAAATTCGTTTATCTGATAGGTTTTTGGGCGTAGTGACCCAAAATCTATTTTGAGCCGTGACAAGTGTGTCTGGAAATTTTCGTGCATAGGATACAAGATTTCCTACTTGTCTATCTTCTGTATCAGATTATCTAATAGAGTATGAAGGGTTAGCATAAGCCATTGTTTTGAAACTTGAGCTAACTCTAGAGTTGATGTAGGGAGTTGCTGGGCATTCTCAACCATTGCTGCTGTGGAAGGAATAAACAAGCTTGTCACTGGTGACCTGATCTCCTTGTCTGAGCAAGAATTGGTGGATTGTGATACTTCTTATAATGAAGGATGCAATGGTGGACTTATGGACTACGCATTCGAGTTCATTATTAAGAATGGTGGCATTGATTCGGAAGAAGATTATCCTTATAATGGTCGTGATGGCATATGCGACACTTATAGGGTCAGACTCCGTTCTAACATCTCCAGTCCAAAATTATAGACATCAAGACGTTGTTCGACAAGATTTCTGACATTAACCATGTTTTAAATTTACAGAAAAATGCTAGAGTTGTTACTATTGACGATCATGAAGATGTTCCTGTCAATCACGAGAAAGCATTGCAAAAAGCAGTTGCTAACCAGCCTGTGAGTGTTGCTATTGAAGGAGGAGGGTTCGCTTTCCAGCTCTATGAATCGGTAAACTTCATTTCGCCCGTTGTTGTAGCAATTCGTTGGTATTAGCCTTGAATGATGTTGATTCATTTTCCAATCCTGCGTACTGTTTCAGGGCATATTTACGGGAAATTGTGGTACAAGTCTGGACCATGGTGTTACTGCTGTTGGTTATGGCTCTGAAAACGGTCAAGATTACTGGATTGTGAAGAATTCATGGGGTAGCGACTGGGGAGAAGAGGGGTACATCAGGATGGAACGAAACATTGCTAGGCCAACAGGGAAGTGTGGAATTGCCATGGAGGCCTCTTACCCTATCAAGAAAGGCCAAAATCCTCCCAATCCCGGCCCATCTCCACCATCTCCGATAAAGCCTCCCAGTGTTTGTGATACTTACTATTCCTGCCCTGAGAGCAACACCTGTTGCTGCCTGTTTGAGTATGCGGATTATTGTTTGGAATGGGGTTGCTGCCCACTTGACGGTGCTACTTGCTGTGATGACCACTCTAGCTGTTGTCCTCATGAATATCCCATTTGCAACGTAGATGAAGGAACCTGCTTGATGGTAAGAGCAACTGTACTGTTATTGTGTTCCATGCATTTATTATGTGCTTACATTGCCATTTTTCTGATTCAACACGTTAAAATCTTGGAGCAGAGCAAGAACAACCCATTAGGAGTGAAGGCCGTGAGACGATTTCCTGCCCACCCTCGTTGGCCCCATGGAACCGAAGGAAAGAAGAGCAGCGAATGAGCAATGGCTTGGGCTTCAAAGCAGCAGATGCAATAGAATCACCAGAAGGTCCTCTCAGTGCTGAATTGATTTGATTAAGAAACAGTATTAGGATGTTATTATGTAAAGAGCATCAGCTGCATCTGAACAATATCAGGATTACTATTATCAGCTTTCGACATCCTTTGTACCGCTTTCATGCTATGGTCTGTCGTTCCTATGATATCTTGTAGTTGACCAAGTATTAATGAAACTTGGCTATTTCTGTTACTTCCATCTTCATTGTTCATGTCAAGTATGTAATATTTTCCATGTGTAATGTGTTTGTCGCCTTCTTTTCAAGTTAATTGTTTCGCTTTAGACCAAGAGTGATATATTGCTTTCAATGAGAAAACAAAATATGGCTCACTCTTCAAAACATTGTTTGTTTTAAAACTCCAAGTTGGGACCAGGTTGGATGCCATACTTCCCTGAACGACTTGATCTAATATCAAATATCTTGTCTTCATTTTGATTTTTTCCTGGGACCATTTGGCATTGGTTGAGTGCCACTTCCCTAAAATGATAAGGATAGGCCCCTGCTAATTGCTAACTGTTGAACCCCACAATGTCATTCTTTCCCATTCTTGCCTTTAGTGAAGGAATTGGCAACTATTTGACCTTCATCGATTCTGGAAGTTTCATTTGTGAAGCATGTTAGGCTTGTATTTCAATTTTCAAGTCTTAATCTGCTTCATTTCTTTGAACAATTTCCAAAGTAACAAAATGGAGAAAAGGGCATGCTTGAATCACTTGATGCCTTGAAAATATTTGAACTAAATTACATTAGCGAGTCGAAATTCGTTAAAGATAGCCGTAGTTTGCACAAATGCTGATCGAGAACTAACGGGCAAAACACTGTAGGTGCAATTGACTTCCTTGACTAACCAAGGTTTAGACTACCTTCTCCCTTAACAACCACTGGATTTTCTGGGGTTTACCGGAATGGGTTTTTCTCCTTGAGAAGCGTATAATTGGCATGAAGTCTTCACTTTTCTGTCTGCAGCGTCAGGCTGACTTCCACTTAATACACTGCAACCATCGATCTTGACTCTGTGTCTTGTATGCTCTTTAATGATGAAACCAGTGCCAGGGGCCTCGGGATCACTGTACTGGGGTGTTACAGAGGGTAGCTTTGAAAGCAAAGCTCCGAGACTGCATGACATGGAGGGCATAAGAGGCGGGATGGACCAAATGGGCGATCCTGTTGTGGCAGTTTGAGGGCTGTTACAGCCTAGGTTGATGGATTTGGTCGGAGAATCATAAACTGTTCCATCAAACAATCGCTTCGAACCAGCTATTTGGTGTTTTTCATCAACTGAAAATGTTGCTTCTTGGCTTTCGACAATCTGGGGGTTGGGTTTAAGGATGTAAGGATGTTGGATTGGTAGGCATGGCCTTTGAATGGCAAAGACTCCTGGTAAGCTCTGAAGATAGCTGAATTTCCTCTGGACGCTGATTACTAGATTGATGTCCTCGACAATCTAGGAAAAGCAACAACCGTTAGTAGAGATAGTGCAGAACAATGATAGGAGATTGAAAAAGAAAATTGAGAAAGAGACTTTATCGAAAGATCCCAATTGAATGATGCCTTCTCTGACTGAAATGATGGCAATTGTCTGCGGATCAAAAGAAGTCGGAGTAAGACAATATCGATCATGGTAAGAAAATCTCTCTTTCTTGCTGATCTTGAGCGTACTGTTTGTGTTACCAAACCTGAATTCCTGAAGTGAATTGAAACTCCCATGCCTTTGGTTGCTGTATACGGTAAAAATTCGTTGTCAGAGTGAGTCCTAGATAGCAAGAAGAGGAAAAGAAGTCCCGATTTTGTATTGATTCTTTCTTGCATTGTATGATTGGCTATAAGATTCGTATTGTTTCGACTGAATTTTTTTATTTTGGATTTACGGTCTTACAGGTTCAACAGACATATTCCAGGAAGAGATGAAGTTGGGATCACTCTCTTTTGGGTTTTCTTTGAATACCCATTTGTGACACTTGTCTGCTGCAACTTTTCCTACCAATCTGAAAAACAATTGATATTATGTATCCTCTGTTTACCTACCAGATACTGATATGAAAATAAATAATCTGAATAAACCAAAACCTCACCCTTCTCCGTAGTTATAAACCTCATGAGACATTTTGAAGTAGACATCTGCTCCAAACCTTCCTTTCATGTACCCACTTCCCGCTCTCTCGCATTCACGGAAATCACAGAATCCATCTTCCCAAACAAGGATCCTGAAAACAACAGAAAAAGAGAAGACAAGTTAGAAACAAAGACTTGGGTTTCGAGAATGAAATGAATTAGTTACCAGTTTCTTTTGTTTCCTTTGGAACGATCAAGAGCAGTTCCCCCGTAATCCCACCTGAGACAAATCAATCCAAAACATGTAGACGTTAGGCATACATTAAGTGCACTAAGTAAATCATATCTCCTGAGAGTTGGGAGTTAGAAGAAGACTCTCTCTATAATATCCATACTTTGGTGGAGGATAATTCCTAGGCAATATCCTCCAAAAGACTGCATACACCCACTTAGAAGAAGAAGTATCTGAAGTTGAACACAAGCTCCTCAGAGTGTGCTGCAAGAGACAGTTAAGCATTGGAAGTCCAGTTTCCATTGTCATGCACACAGAGAGAGAGAGAGAGAGAGAGAGGGAGAAGAAGTTGAGTTGCCAGTAGGCAGAGCAGTCTCAGTTTAGAGTCGCAACAGTTAAAAGGAAAGACTGTCTAGACAAAGGGGTCTTGCAATAACCAAACGCATCAATGAGGCAAATTCAGGGTGTAAAAGCACGCACCATTAGTATAGTCTATCAGACAGTTTTGAGAGGGGACCTGAACTTAGTTAGGATACAAAAGCCGCGTAAAATGACATGCTTTATTTGCTAAACAGGGACATACTGTATTGAAAGGCGAGTGTGCGTGTCAGTCTCTGAGCAGACAAGTTCTCCCAGTTGTTTAAAGAACCTTTCTTTGTTTTGTTTTTCCCCAGAGAAAGCTATAACGAGTGCCCCATCGTCCTGCCAAGTCCTTTTCTCGACTTGGCTTAAGCCCAATACACAAATGTTATCCCCCAAAGCCAACTAATCAACAGAATAAACATGTTGCATATTAAGGAAGAAACTATGTGAACTTGTATAACTCCAGGCGGTGTAAACGTTCCTGACTGATTGATGGTTGGTGCCAACCACAAGATGGTGACTCTCAATGTCGTGCATCTTCAATGATTGTGGAGACAGTGGAAAAGGGACAGCCACATATGAAAAGAACACTTCCTTTGGCAAAATGGGTAGATATCCCCGTCAGATAGAGCGTATACGTAGGTCTCCTCCTCCTCCTCCTCTCATTTCAATATCATCATTGTATACTGCAATACTTTCTCCTATCTAAAAACACTCCTTAATGAACAATTAATCCTGAAGAAGAAAATCACAAAGTTGGCCCATGTTTTAGCAAGCCATAACTTGTTCTATCCCCACAAAATATCGCCAGTCAATTGGCATTAATTAACAAAGCTGTTCACACCAACTCAGCCCCACGGGACTGAGGAAGCACCATATGTACAGAGACACATTAAAGAGCAAAATTGATCATCGTTTAGATGCGGCCATTACTCTTACACCCAACTCGACGATTAGTGGTACCGGAGCATGGGAATTCTCAAGACGATTGCATTACAGTCTTCAGGAGAAATCTTTCCATAGAAATACGATGATACCCAGGGCGAAGAAGAGACAGGCCAATCTCTTGACAGCTGCAAATGATAAGGAAGAAAAAGCATCCCGTCTCTTGTGAGAGGACCCTCTGTCGCCTACAATTATCACTACCAGTCCTCGGTTTTTGACCTTATCCCTTTCGATACAAACAGCTTCCTTCAATTATTACCTTCCATTGGTGCCAAGGATTGTAGTACACATATTTCACCCAGATATGCCTGACTATTACTGTATGCACACTGTTTTCTATAGTTCTCTGCTGATAAGTGGGTCTGCATCGCATGGAGTTTATTCATACTAGTAGTTGTTTGTTAAACTAACGTGTGAGCTCGGTAGTTTGCTTCCTTCATCAATGGCGGTAAGTAACACTAGAAGATTTAGTGTACATGAAAGTACAACATATTTCTTGGTATAAAACAGTTGAAAAATCGGGACAGAATTCGATTTCGACCGTAATTCCGTAACAGAATAATTACGAAATTTTTAGTATTTGATTTCTTGAAAATCAATAAAAATTTAAATATATAAAATAATTAATATATAAATTAAAATAAAGTGAAAATCTTAATTTATATTTTATTTTAAAGCGATCATATTCTAATCTTATCTCTTAAGACGTTTTCGAAATCGATTCATCTTAGTCATTATAGTTGCATAAGTGTCCGATTACAAAATAGGTCGAGAGGATTCTCTAAGCTTATTTATAGTAAATTTTAGATATTTTATTAATTAAATTAAATTAAATTAAATTCTAATTTTAATTAGAATTATAAATAATTCTAATTAAATATCAATTATGTCCAAATAAGATATAATATTTCATATTTATCCTTAATTATTAAATATTTGATATCTAATCATAAAGTTTATCAAACTTTACAATCAAGTTCAACTTGAATAAAATATCTTTACACTATTTAACTAGTTCTTTATGTAAGATTTATTAAGTTCCTAAATATGTTTATATTGATTATAAATTATAATTTTAATTCATAAATTATAATTATATAAATTAAACCTCCTTTTAATTTATCTTTAATTATCTAATTAAATAACTTATAATTATAGATCGAGGTTGAAGTTTAGAAACTCATTGTGATCAACTAAATATTTATAAATATCAAAGTAGTTTTGACTAACCTTTTTGTACATGAATTTTGCGTATAATTTAATCATTTTATCGTACAATTTTTTCATTAGACATCAAATATAGAATTAATGTCTACTTTATTTTGAGTCTAATCATATTAGTTTTCCTCCATTAGCTATTAACTTAATTAATAACATTTGTAAATTATTTACAAAACATCATTCTAACTTGACCAAAGATTTTTTGAATCAATAATAATTTAGAACGACGAAACGTTCTTCCTAATTATTTAAAAAGTGATGAAACATATCTTGATCACTTAGAGATTTCATATAGTTCATGCTATATCTAATGACTACCAAATGAATGACTTATTATTAAAATATGTCATATATAGTTTCAAAATATAGCAATCCCTATACAAGATAACTTTAGTGACTTAAAGTTAAATAATCACTTATACAAATGTCACAATGAGAATTTCTATAAATATATAAATAAAATTCCAAATTGATTTTACATATCATGTCAGTTTAATAAACTTATTATCTAACAAACACTCACTTGTTTGTTTAAACGTTTCCATACTTTAGATCAACTACTCTCTTTGTAAGAAAAAACAAAATATATGCTAATCTTTTTACATTCTATTAATGTCCAGTCTTAATAAAATAATGACTAAAAATAATTTAAGGATAATACATAAATGCAATATAAATCTCGTAATTATAATCTCATCATAATTTCAACTGTAATATATAATTATTTCATTGACTTTATCATATAAATTTACACACGTACAAAATAAAGAACTTTAAATAATGTTCATTACACTACAACTAAATGGATTTGTTGAAGGGATAAATGTTATAGGCCAGACCAGTTCATGTTGAGAAATGTATATTACATTTTAAGCCCATTTGATTTGGTCCTTTACACGCCGACGCTTGAAAGGAAAACCCATTAGGTATTTTTCTGATTGATACTATTTATGTTATAGAAATTAGTTCAATATTTGAAATTTAATTAATTTTATTTTCTTTATGTTGAAAATAAAAGATTATAAGTATTAAAAATGTAAAAGATATAATTTTTATAAAATTATTCATAAATTTAAATTTAGTTAATTATTTTGATGTATAATTTTCTAAAAATTCATTAATTAATTTATTAAATTAAAATAATATAAAATTCATAAAAAAAATATGACTCAACATTTCTTAAAAGATTTAAATTGGTAATTAATATAATCTTAAAAGAATTAAATTTTGATATTTTCTAATTTATAATCTATCAATTTAATTTCTATAATATCACAATTATATAATTTAAATTTATTAAATATTGAAGTATTTTTAACAATAAAATTTAGATATTAATTTAATATATAATTTCCACTTTTCATATTTATAAAATAAATTATTATTATTATCTTAATAAATATCATTTTAATAAATAAAATAGTTAATTACTTGCTTAAACTTTTTGTAACACCATTAACAACTTTATACAACAAAACGTGTAGACTTGACTCTACAAGATCGAACTTCAACCATTGTGTGAAGTTGGAAGTCTCTCTGAATATTGTTTGATCTTCAACTCGCAAGCGTTGAAGACCGCAAATTCAGATCCATCTGAGTCGATTACAAAAGAATGGAGTTTTTAGGAATAGATTTCAGTTGCGCTATTGGATCTCTCCGCGAAGGCAAGTTTCCCGATAAAGACTGTTTGCTTCCTCTTATCTCGAGGTTACTTGGCTATTGCATTGTCGCCGCCTCCACCACCGTCAAACTCCCTCAGGTTTTTGTTTCCTTCCCGACTTCTGCTTGTCATTTGGTTGTTATGTGTAATTTTTAATTGGTTGGTGGTTGTAGATATTGAAAATATTGAAGCACAGAAGCGTAAGAGGGCTTAGTGTGGTGTCATTTGAGCTTGAAGTAGTGGGTTATACTATTGCTCTCGCCTATTGTCTTCACAAAGGCCTACCCTTTTCGGCTTATGGCGAATTGGCTTTTCTTTTGGTTCAAGGTGCCTCTTTTACTCTATGACTGCCATAAATTATTTTGTATACTGGGATATTACACTGTATTCTTATTAAGCTAGGTGGGAAATTTTCACAAAATTTTGAAAGAAACTAAATGTTCTTCCATGCTATCAGGGTGGATACAGATTAAGGATCTATAACAATCTGGGATTGATTTTGCATTTGGACTCTAATTTTACAATCCCAGGAGGCATGTATGCAAGTACAGATTGAATTTGATCAATGCTTCTATCGTTTCATATAGAAATCCAAATGGCTTTTTAAATAAAGTTCGGGTCTTTTACTTTTTGGGGTGGGTGAGGAGTGAGAAGAATTTGTGTTCATCGCACTCAATGAAACACAGTTGATATTCTCTCCATTGGCTGATCTTTGACATGAAGCTCGTTAAAAGAATCCACTGAACAACTGGAATGACATCAAAGCTACCTGAATTTTGGATGCAGAGTTAATTCATAAATCAAAATAGCACATTATTATGTTTCAGAAGATAATGCTTCTGCTGTTGTGTCCTTTCGTAAATCCTGTTAATGAAGTTTGTATGTCATAAAAGATACGGAATTTCTAGTGTATGGTACTTCATGCATGTTTCATGTACATTGGCGTGTGGTATGGGTCTAAAAATTGTCTAGCTAAATGACTGCTTGTCATTTTGGTCATTCAATGTATTCAATTCTACGCATGATAATTCAGCATTCTTCTAGATGACATCATGTTTTGATGATTTACCATGTTGATTCTGTTAATAAAGATTTGGTCTATTCAAAATTGATATTGCTCTTTTTATGATTTTTTATGGCATACAGAAACTTTAAAACATATAATGCACTCCTTTTCTGCTTTTGTTTTGCAGCAATTATTTTGGTTTCCATTATCTACTACTTCTCGCAACCTCTGGGTGCCATGACATGGATCAGACCATTACTGTAAGTTGCTATTTCTTATCTGCTTTTGTTTCAGACCAATTATTTTGGTTTGTATTATCTACTACTTCTCACAACCTCTGGGTGCCATGACATGAATCAGCCATACTTCAAACTTGGAATTTGCAAGAATTTCAGTTAGAATAAATTACTCCTTCTTGTTGCGTTTCAGATATTCTGGTGTGGCACCAACTATTTTGGCTGGTCAGATTAATCCTGTTCTTTTTGAAGCTCTATATGTAAGTGTTATTTGTCTGTCTTGTCTTAACTCCCCTAATACCCCGTTGTACGAATTCCCCAAATACCCTCCTCGGTTCTCCAGCTGCACTTCCTCCTGTGTAATAACCCAAGGACAACAGGACGAATGTTAAGTTTGGTTCTTCTTCACTCTATTCTTTCATGTATCTGTAGCATACCTAATGAGGGGACAATCTGATGCAGGCCTCCCAACATGCTATTTTTCTCTTTGCTAGGATACCACAGATCTGGGAGAACTTTTCTGTAAGTGTAGAATATTGGACTTTTAAGCTTTTAATTGGTGAATGCTTCTAAATTTCTCTATTTGGGGAAGTTAAACTTTGCATTTAGCAGTCAGTACTTCATCAGACTGACTCATCAGATGCAGGAGTTGGATTATATTTTTCTCTCAGAAATAATTTTCAGCATCCGTACCTGAACCCCGTATCAATATCCATTTTCTTGAGTGTTGCAATGTAGTTTTATTTGTTGAGTGTTGCAATGCAGTGTTGCAAGGATTAGAGGTTGCAATGCAGTTTTATTTGTTAAGTTTATAAGTAATGCATACTGAGTGGGAGTTATACTAACCTTGTGAGGGGCTCTTCCGTGATTTTTTTTCTTTGGTGCTAACCACAAGAAGTTCATCATAAGAAGCTCGAGTTATTTCAATTTGTCCAACAAGACTTCAATCTGGTCATCATTGATCATCCATAAGGGTACATAAAGCTTACTAGGCCCATCATGTTATTCCCATGCCTTTTTTATGTTGTCTGCTAATTTATTTGGACACCAGTGACATGAAATTCCTCATTGGGATTCTCTTGATGTGACAAAAATGGTTGGATTAGTAGGCGAGTAGATTATTATCAGTCAGAATTTAAACATATGAACAGAAGAGAGTAGCATATTGTGCTTGCGGTCTGAATTTGCAATTTTTCTTCCATGATTTTCTTCATAGTGAATTTGATTCAGGTAACATTTTCAATTTGATAATGCAAAAATGCTGTTTGAGCAGAATAAAAGTACTGGAGAACTTAGCTTCTTGACATGTTTGATGAATTTTGCTGGCTCTATTGGTGAGTCCATTTTGATTTTTCTGTACGTCTTTATATCTACACAAAAATATTATAGTCCTCAAATTTTGACATGTTTTCTATCTTTTTTTAAAAAATCTTTTTACCTTTTGATTTCCAGTTAGGGTTTTTACCAGCATGCAGGAAAAGGCCCCAACAAGTGGTATCCTTATTTTAGTAAACTATTATAATTACCTTTTGAAAGTGGTGCATGTGAAGTTTTGAGGTTTTGCTTGGAAGAAATAAGCAATGTTTTATTTCTTTTAGGCCAGTGTCATAACCTTTTGCCCTTTTGCATGATGTACTGCTTCTGAGTTAATTACAGTGAGACTTGATGCCCTTGAAGTATATATACGCCATTACTTATACTATACAAGCTAAAGCAATGAGCAACATGTTGAGGAGAAACATTGCTTAAGTCTCAATATTACTTGGGTATTATTTTGTTGTCCTTAACTTTCCTTTAGTTATTATGGGCTCTGCACTTGGTGCCATCACAAATGGTACTATCCTCAGTCAAATAGTTTGGTATCAGAAGCCAGAAGCTAAGAAGGAAAAGAAGGTAAATTAAAAGGAAACATCTGTCACCAAGCTTTGCTTCAATTAAAGGTTCAACAAGTCATGCATGTGAGGCAGTGTAGCAATGCATGTAAAGCTTCGAAAGGTCAGAGTGAAAGGCATCACCCATCCTTCAACTATATCAAGTGTTGCAATTTCAAGCTAAATGGATTATTACATCAGTTTTTTCTTAGTATACAGCTTGCTCTAGACAGCAAAAGCATTGAATTGTAATACTCTTAAGATAGTCAGTTCCCTTCATAAAGTAATTTAGTTTTCAGTATATAATATGAAATGAAAAAGCCTGAACCGAGATAAAAGATCCGCCAAGTCATTACATGGGCTTAGAGAACTGCAACAGCTTCACCTCTTCACCTCTTCAAGTAGAGTCATCTTCCTCCTCCCCAAATAGACGAATGTCTGAATTGCCGAGAAACAAGAGTTCGTTATACCTTACAGTCAAGTTCGAAATGAGTTCATTAATCTCTGGACGAGCCGAATCAGGCAGAAGCTTAGCCAAACTTTAACCATCTTTAGATATTAAATTATAGAAGATTTAATGATTCACAACCTAAAAAGCTCTGGTTAGGTGCTTTTCCGCGCTTGTATAGGCTGGGACCTTGGGGCTTAAAGCATTTTGAAGCTTTACAGATAACAAGTAGATGTGGTTAGAAGGAATCTAATACACGGAGTGGAAAAAAGGTCTGAATGACAGGTTGGATTGATATACACTTAGAGAAAAGAAAAAGGAAAGGCAGCCACAAATCAACTTGGAAACCAACCAGCTAACGTGTAAATTGTGATAAAAGTGAAAAAAAAATAGTAAAGGATTTGAAAATGACTAATCCTCGTGTAAGCTGTGATTAAACTGAAAAAGTAAAGGCATGACAGCCACTCTTCAATAAGAAGTGACTCAGAAACCATTAGTTACAACTATCTTCTCATGTTTAATAATCAATATGTGGTCACTAACGAAATAGTATGCAAATAGTCCCAAGGAGTGTTCACAGACTTCGTCCATACGTCATAGGTTTTAGTGTTCTTCTAGGTTTAGTGACTTGCAAAGATAGTAGAACATGAGTTTGGTTTAGATGGCCTACCTGTTAGCTGAAGATTCACGCAGGTTATCTATTTGTCCTTCAAAGTCTTTAACACCTGGAAAAAAGCATGGAAGTTTCCACCCTTTTCAAAGCTGACACAACTGCCAGCAATTCCTAGGAAAATTCCAAATATGTATAACCTCAAATGTCCAAGCGGAGACTGGACATAAAACCTAATCGATTTGAAATAACAACCATGGTAAAACCTGGCCTAGTTCCACGTGGGTACTACCTTACACAAGGAAATTACCCCGCCTCCAAGTTATGTCTCTCCCTTCTTTACCACAATCATTCATGCCAATTCCCATCCTGATAGGGATCATTTTCTTTCAGTGCTAATATAAACCTGCCAAGCTCGTTGACGAAATGATGGAGGAATTTTCCCAATGATGAAGTGTGACAGTGGAATTTACCAAGGACGCATGATGAAACATGCACCGAAGGAGACATAATGAAGTTAAATACAACTGGAATAGACTTAGAAAAGTTAATTTGATCTTACCAAAAGAGCATAAACATTTCTGAATTGAGCTGGAACAATCTCATTTCAGTTTTGACAGGCTGAGATAAAGAAGGATAAATCTGAAACGTACTTACAGAGAGCCGAAGAAGCTGGACAAGGGTATTTGCCTCCTACAATGGATGCCTTAAGTTTTCGGTATTTGATTAGCAATGCTATTCTTCGCTCGTAATATCAAAACTGAAATGATCAGTACATACCACTTGCAGAATACATTAAGGTAGATGTTTAAAATAAAAAGAATCATGCCAATTTCTCAATCACTCGTAAAATGTAAAAACCAGTGAAATCAATAACGAATAAACAATGCATAAACCTTCACTTTCTTGACAATAGGACTCGATTAGAAAGTCAAAGGAAAATACACACTACACAAGCAAGAGCCAGATAATACAAACGCAAAACAATGCAATCAGAAACCCCGAATGACTGCTTCCAATGACATTACCAGTCCTGCAATCTTCACTTGAAATTTCTGGATAAATCTTAATCTAATTAGCTTATCAACTGCTACTAGCTTCGCGAACTGTTACCAGCACCTGACCACCTTCTCAATGTGCTAAAAACAAAACCCCTTCCACTTAAAAGACCTAATCTTGACTTGATCGAATTTGATCGCACAGTACTGCTCGACGCAACACTCGGCTCTGCAATTTGAATTGCTGCTGAATGAAATTCAACTCCATTATCCTGCACCCCACCATCACTAGCACTAGCATCCTGATGCTCAGGTTCACCACTATCCAAATTCACAGCAAGAGACCCCCTAGCCGATCTCAACCAATCGGCACCATCACAAGTCACACCTCCACACTTCTTGACCTTCACTTTAACCAAATTAGGGAACCCAGTAGCAAGAGCCTCCATTCCATGATTTGAAACCGGGCAACTCTTAATGCAAAGCTTTTTCAGGGCAATACATTTGGTTGCAATACACGAAATTGCAGCATCACCAACAGTATCGCTCCCACACAATGCCAAACGCTCTAGATTCTGGCAATTTGAAGCTAACATTTCTAAGCTGTCCTTAGTAGGATTGACACCAATAAGCACCAACTCTTGTAAATGAGGGCAATTCTTAGCCACAGCAACCAATCCTTCGTCCCCAATCCGATTCGCCTTCCACCCATCAATGTGAAGCTTTCTCAAGACCCTGCAACCCACAGCCACCGATACAAGCCCAAAATTAGTGCACTCAGGGGTTTTCACTAGGTGCAGGATCTCTAGGTCCAAACAATTGGAGATTGCTGCAAGACCAACGTCGCTAACCTGAAGCTTTTCTAGATGAAGCTCCACCAGACCTTTGACTTCTTCGGCAACCAGTTGAAGAAGTATGTCCCAATCACCAGAGCACCTAAAAAGCTTTAAACTCCTTAGATTCTTTGAACCTCCTATAAGCTGACTAAAACACAGTCCATTATAAAGCTCCTTTAAGCAGATCATCTTTAGCGAAGCTGCGGCTAATCCTGGCCCTATCAGCTCGGCCGCACCTCCGTCGCTGATTCCACGTAACCGCTTTACCGATAATTCTTCCAGAGAAGCGCAGTTTTCCAGAATCGCATTTATTCCTTTGGCTCCAAAATTGCAAGATCCACAAGACAGCTTCTTCAATCCTCTAATATTCTTCGCGAACCCTGTCATTCCGACGTCGGTGAGCGCGCGACATGCGCGGAGCTTGAGACGCGTGAGGTTCCTGCATCGTTCGGATATAGATATCAGCGCACAGTCGCCGATGCTCTCGGACCTCCGGTCGCATTTGAGAGAGAGTTTGGTGACGGAATCAAATCTCGAGAACAGAATTGGTATCAACGGCCAGAGATCCGCCTGCGCGTTGAGAGATATTCGTTGACGGTTCTTTCCTTCCACTTCTAACCACCGGCGACAAACCAAAGAGCATTCTTTCCGGTCACCGGAGCCCAAAAACTGGAAAATGCAAGCCAAACAGTCGTCAGGTAGATTCGAGATATAATCACGGACTCCGTCCGTGAGCTCATCAACATTCAACTCTTCTATCCGCATCGACGACATGGTGAAATTTGATTTGGGTCTAGAACGGTAACTACGGTGTAGGGATTCACGGCGGCTCGGAATTGCTGTCGATGAGTTTGATTGGCCCATCCACGTATTCTATTAAAGATGGACGGTCGTAAATACGCCCTTAGCCTGAGCGCCACGCTAGCGGAGCTACATCTCCAACAGAGAATACTACTTGGTGCTTCTCCGTTTCTCCTTCCTCGGACTTGAAAATGGAATTCATTTGGCTTTTTTTCTCCTTCGGTTTGTTGATCTTTCACGTGTCTCGACTCTCGTGGCGTTTTATTTCCTTTCCTTTTCGTTTATCTTTTCCCCTGGATATTTGAACACGATACATTATTGGTTAGAAAGTCTCCCCCACTCAGGATTTCACAGAGTGAGGTCGACCCCATTCCATTTCTCTGGACTTGACGTTCCCCTTGCGTCAATTGTTTGACCCGGTGTCAAGGGACGGAAGGTTTACGATGACGGCATCGCATAGGATTACTTTGCCCATTATTTAAACTTATGTCATGGATCGCAATTATTTATCCTTATCCTCGCTTTCTCAATTATTATTTATATTAAACAGATTTTAACAAAAAATATGAATAATTCAAAACAATACCTTATTTTTAATAAGTGGAACTAATCTTTTATGTTATATAAATCTTTCTATTTTTATTTTGTCGTTTTTTAATTTATTGAAGTAGTTTAATTAAGAATGGTATTTGGGCCCAGACCCAGGCCCAATCAACCAACCCCACTCCTCTCCAATCCAAATTTAACGAAGTCATTCCCAGTTTGACAAGACTAAGCTTCGGTTCATGATTGAGCTCGGGCTCAAGTTGTCTAAGCCTAACCTAACCTAAAATTTGATAATTATAAAAAATATCATTTTTATTTCTAATTTAAAAAATTAGGTCGGTTAAGTCGAGTTAAAGCCTTAAGTCTAGGCCCGTGCCCGTTTCCAAACTGAGAGTTCTAGAGATTGAAAATTTGTTATTGGACTGTTTTAATGTTAAGTAAAGCCCAATACTGCTTGGACTGGATGGTCCATTCTCGTCGGGCTTCATGCTCAAGCCCAAGTAGGAGGCATGTTATTATCTTGAGGAAGAGCTAAATAAAGCAGCTGTGTGTTGTTAGTTCCATTCATTCAACATCGAGGCCTCGCCTTGCTTACATATTCTACACCACGTCCGACATTGCCGTCATGTGTAATCATCATTTCTTCAAGCTACATTGCTATGTTGCCTTCTCTAAGTCTGCACTCTGCGATCCTTGCAATTTATAAAGATGCTTTGCCTTCGGCTTGATAAAAGATGTTGGAACTCTTGAGATCAAATTTGGGATCATTTGCGTTTCATCGATTTTGTTTGAATTTTACTTGTTTATGAAAAATAGAAGAAGTAAGTTTATTAAAATATCAACCAATATCAAATTAGGGTGGAAATAATTTTTACGTTATGTCTTTAATTTTACCCGCAACCCGGCTATTCTTTAAATGCTCACTGGGTAAATATCTAGATTGACACAATGATCTGCAAATCACAACAATTGGGTATTTCTTACTAAACAAGCTCTGTACGACAGACTCGATTGAAAGTACATAAGTAGGAGGATTCGAACACAAGATTTTTTGACCTTATGTCCCCCCATTCCACCAACTAGACCACCCTCAACCTCACCCCCACGCCCACCCAGGCGAAGTTATGTCTTTAATACAATAATATAAGACATCAATTAGAAATTAAAAAGATTAAAAATAAACATTATTTAGTATATCAACAACAAATTATTTAAATATTCGACTCTTAATTGCATCTACAAAATAAATAAAGATAACTCAATTTTTTATAGAGATTTATAAGTATTTTCTTTTTATAAAAAATATAATTTTTTCGTCAAATGTAATTGCAATTAAAATTTATCTCTATTTAAAAATAAATTTTAATCTTAAAAAATCAAATATCTTATATTTGATTTTTAAAGTTTCTTAAATTTTACAATTAAGTATAAATAAGTTTGAATTAATTTTTCTTTTTTTTATACATGACTTATTAAGTTCTTAATATGTTAAGAGTGTTAGTGAATATATAAAACCAATTAAGTTGACATCACACAACAAGTTAAGCTATTGTGGTGAAACGATTACTTAACATGTATCAAAGCCTTTGTGACTAAGTGGTCGTGAATTCAAATCCTACCACTCACCTGTTATGGAATATAAAGTAGAGTGAGTCTGTGCAAGTTTCAAGCCTAAAAAACTTTCATTTGAGGGACTTTGTTAGTGAATACACAACAACTTAAGCTATTGTGGTGAAACGGTTACTTAACAGACATTTACTCTTTGTTATAATTTTAATTCAATAAATTAAATTTTTTTTATTTATATTAAATTCTTCAAGTAAATAATTTATATTCACATATTAAGCTTAGCATGTAATATGTTATAACTATCCAAATATTAAGAATATTATAGTGGTTTGATTTAACATATATGCATTTTTATAATTCAAGCCATTGATTTATAATTGATATTTAAATTAACTTTTTCAAATCTAAATTAACTTTATTTAGATAATTCCTTAAATCATTACTAATTAAAAATAATAAAAAAAACTTCCTAATTATTTTAAGGTGACAAATCCTCTATTTACTTGCTTAATTATTTTTATATAGATTATATTATATCATAAGATTATAGACTAAGTTACCTTAAATATAAGAAATCGCAAGAAGCATCAAAATATAATAGTTTTGGTATGAGATACTTTAGTAATGTAAGTCTAGAGATCATTGTGATTTTATAATCATGATTTTATAATTATGATTTTATCATAATTATAATTGCATAGTAATTGTTTTAAAAATGTTATATTAAATATTAAATATAATTGATAAAATATATAAAAATATTTTTATTGATTAAATTAATAATATCATATATTAATTATAAGTAATAAGCTGTAAACTGACAGGACTTTCTCGAGTGACATGGCGTTCAAATCAGCATTTCATGAGTAATTGGACCACAGACACTTCATTCGCCAAATTTGAAAGCTATATATGTGTTGCTTTTTCTTCACATGCCTGTAATAAATTGCCAGATGTGGAATTGTACACGATCGGTGGCTGATTTTTTTTGACTGGTATTTGCTATACCCGGTGTCCTTCATTTTCTTTCATTTGCCTCTAAACTAATTGATCTGTTACTTATATTGGGAGAGGTTGATCGACCATCAACTTTAAACATAGCAGTTAATGATCTTCATTAGCAATGGTACTTGAGACACAAATGTGTCGTTTGTTAGAGACGATGGAATTAAATATTTAGATGTTGTAAATGGACAGAAGCATTGAACTGATTGTATTGACCTTCGTGTATCAATGATCTCCACAAAGTGCAAAATTCAATACGGTAGATGATCATTGACGAGCATCTCCAAGTTTGTTAAACAAATGCAGACAGGAAAAGGATTGATGTGAACTAAACTTTGTTGACTTGTGTCTGCTTTCTTTTTCTGCGTTTGAATAAGTAGCTATTGCTTATTCCCCCCCTTTTGGCTGGTGTAATCTTCTTTCCAAAATTCCAGGACAGGTTTGTTGGGTTTTTCAATTCTATATTGTCCGGTACCAAGCATGTCTATACTTGTTTCTACACCTACCTGAAAGACACGAGCATGGAAAGTAGGAAGTTTGAATATGAATGTAAATAAGGTTTGGTCGGGTCGGTCGTGCTGGGCCCGGACCCAATCCATATCAATCCACTCGAC
>JANVCQ010000002.1:2890072-2901323 GCA_025531925.1 Erythroxylum plowmanianum
AAGAACAGCGCAGAAGGTTGCCAACTCATGGATCCAAACGGCAACGCATCGTTCAGCTTGAATCCGGCAGAACCAAGATTCAAAGACTAATGTTGTCACTATTGAAAGCCATGGAAAGTGGAAACAGTCAAAGCTCATCATGGCTCGTGTCTCGCACGGCTTTGGTTTTGCCACAGAATAAGGTATTCAACTATTCATTTCACACATTTTCATATATGGTGACAACCTTTTAAAATGCACCACTTAGTGCTCTAAGTTTTGACTAGACGAAGGAACTCCTGGCCTTTTATTGGATGTGTACTGTCCCCGTCGGATTGACTGCTCTTGGTGGACTAAAATATACCTAGGATAACCATTATGTCTCCATTGTGGAGCTTAAGTAAGAATTAAGCAGCAAATGGTCTTTGACAATAAGGTTGATAAAGCCAAGGTGTAGCAGTTGAGGATTGGACATGGAAGGGTCAAACGAGTCGAGCAGCCTTGAGCAAGTTTTATAAATACCATTCGTTTGGTGCCTTGAGCATCTAGTAGTTGAAACTTTGACGAAAATTGCCAAACTCTGAACATGTCAAATTCAAACATCGATTATATCCAGCTTAATCAAGTTTCTCCTTTTCTTTTTCTATTTGTTTTTTGTTTCTTTGGTCACGCGTGGTACAGGAAACATCATCACTGTATCATGCAAATGAAAATGTGCCCCTTTAGGCCACTGCTTTGAATCGTCCCTTTAGTATTTGCAGTTAAGATCGGGAAGAGAAGCGTCTTTCAACTCCAGAAGACCTTTAACATTTACTAATCCCTGTTAACATTTACGTGTTTATTCAATAAGATATCAGCTCTTACTTGATACTCGTGACTTTTTCATCAGTGGCTACCAGCTGGATACGTATAAGTCCCAGCATGTCTTGAAGTGACTAATTTAGTTGATTTTTTGTTTCGAACTTTTGTTCTAAATAATATTATGAAAATGTGAACGTGATAGTGCATTTCCAGGAATTAGTTTGCTCGACGAAGTATGCGTGTCTGCAATCCAATTGCTTGGTCCGATCAGACAAACAGTATCAGGTGCAAGAACAGGCCTTTGTCATGGCCGAAGAGTTCCAATAAAGGTCGCTTTTTAATGTCTAGGAAGAGAGGAGTGCGGGCTTTGCATCTGGCATTTTACCAGAATGATGAAACCACTGTGGTTGATGGTTTTTCAGTAACTGGATTTGATAAGTCTATAAAAATATTTGACATAATCATCACGTAAAAAGTAAAAGAAGGGAACACAAAACAGGAGTGGGCGTCTGAATTTCTTACTATTCAACAACAGTAGCAATCTTCTTCTTACTTTTTTATTCCCTAACCTGAATTTTACTTTGTTTAGTGAACTGTAAACCAACACAACGACCCTGCCTCCATTGATTCCATCTTACCTGCTTGCACTAACCCTTTTTCATGTGCACTCACTACAGCTCTCTAGCTCCACTTCTTGAACTTCGAGCCCATAAAAGACGAGGAAGAAAAGAAAGGAAGGGAAGGAAAGCAACGTATCAGAGGGGAGGAAAAGAAAACCTACGGTCGTCCCAGTGCGTAGTCATCGTCTACAGAACTAAAATTTCCATTTACCAACAAATACACAAGGGCACAAAGAGAAGAATTGCGATTATAAACAGAAGACAGAGGCACAAAACACAGATATCTTTCTCTGTGGCTTTTTCTCTCTTTCGAAACGTTATAATGAATTATAGGGTTGGCGCAGAGAGTTGCAGGAGAGACACCTCTTTTTACGTACGAAAAGATTAAAGGAACTGAGTTGTCCTGTTGAGACAGTAAATTACATTGGGAAGTGTAGTGGTTCATTCCCAGTTTATCTTCCTAGTTCGATCTTCCAACCTATAGAACAAAAACCCCGAGACGTGTAATATGAAGCTATGGGAAAAAGATTTGTGGCTCAACCCCATGTTACAATATCATGCACAGGCAATTTGGGTTTACACTCTGTTTCAACCCTAGATTATGCTGATATAAACTGCACAACATAGAGTTAGAACAAGATGTTGGGTCCAAGGATCTGGTCCGGACGATTGCCTTCTCTACTTTTTTTTTTTGGATTACATTAGATATCCTGATTTAGTCAGACTAATCCTACGCTCCTACGATCCTACCCCAAGAGCCTAGAGGATGTAAATTTGGAACTTCAAAATTTTTCAGGTTCTTACGTAGTCTGTATATTTCTGTACACAAGGAGTCTTCACTTACTCTAGATTGTTCAGCTGATGATTGATCACTGGCTCCTCCCTGCTCAGCAACAGGTTTCTATCAGTCCCCAGGTTTCCTAGCAGCTCCAACTCCTACACTGCCGCTGGAAGCAAAGCGTCCGTAATTGATCTGATCAAAGAGCTTTGCCCAAGAAGCTAGAGAATCATCAATAGGAACATGCCTATTTCTCCTCCTTTAGTGTGACTCGAATTTAAGACCTCCTTTGAGGGGAGAATCTTAAGGGAGGAATCTGAACTAATCGGCATTCTCTACTTTCTTACTACTGAGAGTGGAGTCATGAGAATGAACCCATATAATAGAGTAATAATTGCTTATCCGAAAAATGGATTCGTAAACTTTGAAAGTTTAACGTATTGAATGCTCTCTTCTTTCTTGTCGTACTTACGAACCTTTTTTGTTTGTTTGTGTCCAATCTTTGATGACCTTTACTGTCATTAAATTTTAAATTAAGAAAACATTTTGAAGAACAATTATCTAATTTTTCATCAATACACACTGGATCAAAGGTTACGTCGGGGGCTGTGTAGATTGTAACGTGTAGGCAGCCATCCCGAACGGTGAAAAACAAAGTTGCTATTTTTGAAAGCAAAAAGAGAAAATCAAATCCTAAAACTAGAGGAAGCAGAGGGTGTCTGATACGGTCCAATCATAGTCTGCAAAGTCCCTATAATCTTGTAACTTTAAGGACAACCCTCCATTTTGACATTTCTATTGTGGCTAAATTTTTAAAAAGAGTTCATGGTACAAGAAATAAAAACAAAAACAAACAACCCCACCGTAGAAGTGTTTGATATGGGATATTTTTGGTTTAAGTAAGGATGTGAGTTTGAACTTTTCTTATATATGCAGCCATTTAAAATTTAGAACTAGAACATTACTTCTTACAAAAAACCTATCTAATTTGAGCAAAAATTAATATAAAAATAAATAATTTAAAAATATCTTCTTATAATTAAGACCCTCTTAAAATATTTCGCGCGTTTAAAAAAGAACATTGGAATTGAATAGTAGGACCATGCAACGCCCAAGGTACAAGTGTCACGTGTCGAGTAATTGAGCTGCATGGCCCATGATTCAGGTCTCGGACGATAGACAAATAAGACCCAGCCCCAGCCCCAAAGCTCCAAACCCAAAGCACCAACACTAAAATATAACACTCGTACACATACCATTCGGTTACTGCTCACTCCTCAGTCCTACCCCTTCTCCTCCACCATCACCACCTCTTTGTCACATCGACGGTGAGAGATGACTGAGGTTGGGCCATTGGGCCATTCTCGTGTTTTCACCTTCTCTTCATTTTATTCTTTGTTATGAACCAAGATCTGAACCTCTTCTTCTTAGAAGAAGATGGCAAAGCACAGCTGTGAATCAAGTGCGCTACAAGAACCACAGTATCAACAAAACGCTACCTTTCTTTCTGATGTTCTCTACTGCGCGGAGGAGAATTGGGAGGAAGAGGAAGAAGAGACGACTTATTATACTAGAAATAGCAGTAACCGAAGGCTTTTCCCAATCTTACTAGAGCAGGACTTGTCTTGGGACGATGAGGAACTTTCAACATTATTTTCCAAAGAAGAGCAAAATCAACTGTACAAAAACCTGGAAACCAATTCGTTTCTTGTTGGGGCCCGATGTGAAGCTATACAGTGGATGCTGAAGGTCAATGCATACTATTCTTTCACAGCTCTCACTGCAGTTTTGGCCGTTAACTATCTTGATAGATTCCTAGTTAGCTTCCATCTCCAGCCAGATAAGCCATGGAGGACCCAACTCGCTGCTCTGGCTTGTCTCTCACTTGCTGCTAAAGTGGAAGAGACCCAAGTTCCTCTTCTATTGGATCTTCAGGTAAATACGTGTATATTTCTCCAATTCCCCTGTCGGTAGTTGTTTATGATGTTTAAGACTTTAGGCTTGACTTTTTGACCAATGCGGGATTCATTGTTTTGTGTAGGTGGAGGATACTAGGTATGTGTTTGATGTCAAAACTATCCAGAGAATGGAGATCTTGGTTCTCTCTACTCTTCGATGGAAAATGAATCCTGTTACTCCATTATCATTTCTTGATTATATTACGAGGAGACTTGGTTTAAAGGACCTTCTATGTTGGGAAACCTTGAGGAGGTGCGAGCGCATAATTCTCTCTGTCATCTCAGGCAAGTACTCGCTAAAGTTTCCATTCGCTTTGTTCAAAATTAGATCAGCTTAGTTCATGATGTTAAGCCAATACAAAGATCATATTTTTTTTCCTTTGCGTTAGTTCTCAACTTTGACTTCAACGGATCTCTTCTCTGCAGATTCTAGGTCAATGCATTATCTACCCTCTGTAGTGGCTACTGCTACAATGCTGCAAGTCATTAATGATGTAGAGCCTTGTCTCGGAACTGAATACGAAACCCATCTATTGGGCATTCTTGGAATCCAAAAGGTTACCCATTTTTATGTACTTGAATTTTCAGTTTCATCTGGGCCATGTTAAAGCAGAAAAACTTCACCTTTATAGGTTTACTGAATCTTGGAAACTTGTTACGTGTAAACAGGATAAAGTAGCAGATTGCTGTGAGCTCATAGTGGAATTGGCACCAAAAGACAACCATGGCAGTCAATCAAACAAACGCAAGTGTGGTTCGTCTCCGGGCAGTCCAAAAGGCGTAATGGATTTGAATCTGTCCTTTAGCTCGGATAGCTCAAACGATTCGTGGTCGGTGTCGGTGTCTTCTTCACCAGAGCCTCTTTCCAAGAAGGGCAGAGCAGTTCAGAGCTTAAACCATTCAACTGCAGATGTTCTTAATAATCCTTACTAGTGCACCAAATTCATCTTTTTTTTTTCTTTAATCGACTAGCACCGTACGGCTAATGAACCTTATGTTTTTTTTTAAAGTGCAAGTTAAATTGCCAACAATCTCTGCCTTTTCAGTCCATTTCCAAATCTGATCCTTCTAAGGTTGGGATTTGGAAGCAGAGATAATTGGCACTTTACGGGGAAGGAAGTTGAAGAACATAAACCAAAGCAATGCAGTTAAATATAATATATGGCCTGTTATGCTCTACTTGTTTAATTAATCAGTTCCTTTTTTCATACGAACATATTCCAATGTAACATATATATTGATATATTCTATAAATAAAAGATCTCATATGACTCTGTTCATTTGGTACAAAATTCTGCAGTTTCTTAAGCATCCCAACAAAATTGAACAGTAGTAGTTTCGAAAGCTTGGCCAGGGAAACCTGAAGGCGGGAACAGGATGTCGGCCACTGCTAATTTCAGGGGATTATGTAATTAATTCCTATTTTCTGATTAATCTTATAATTTATGTGTCTGACCTCGTTAGAAGATATCTTTATACGTAGGCCTGTTGTTTTAAAATGCTTGCCCATTGAATGAGACTGAAGTAGCAGAAGCCTATCCTGCTATAACTACTACCATAAGATGTCCACTAGACACCGAGTTCGTATCTCCAATCTTAAATGCCTGCAAAGCAGATGTAGAACAGGAAGACCTCCCAACTTTTACTGAAGAAGGCCTTGCATGTGCGTTTATAGTGCTTTAGTATCAAAGGGAATCATGACTTGGCTTTTTACTCTTGCGATCTCATTCTCCTATAACGCAACTCATCTCTAAGAATCTTACGAAATCGCTCAACTCGTCAAACTCTTATAATGTACCGTAAATGTCGGAGAAACCATAGTGTGTACGAAGCTGTCAAACTCTTATCCGAGTGTTTGATTGAGCAAAATATGAGTTTCAATAAACAGCATTTATGTATTATAATGTGCTTTTACTCTGAACTACTATAATCTTTAAAGTTGTTTATACTGAAAATGGCTCGTTGTGCACCGAAACCTCGTGAGATGTGTTCCTTTTGTATATGCTGCGGCGCTTTTGTGCTGGTGTGGTGGCGAGTTAAAGTTGAGAAGACCGGAAAAAAAGAAGAAGGAACAAGCCACACTAACCACATAAAGAAAAGGACGCATAAGAGAAGATTAAAAGAGAATTTATGCATTAGGAATAATCACCTCATGTATGTAATCGCTTAAAATTTGAGGTTAGAGTTTTGTTTCTCACAAAAGATTTATTCGATTCGAGCGAGGATTAGTCTAAGTGTGGATGGCTTAAAAATGTTTTCTCATAGTTGAAACCCGCCCCTAGGATACATCGTGGGTAAAAAAAAAAGAAGAAAAATGAGAATTTAGATGCAATTAGATCGACTGAAAACACAGGCACTAAAAAGGGGTAAAGGTGAAAGGCAAAGGAATTGTTGAATTGGTGGGACAAAATCAAAAGATTTTGTGTGTGATGTCTTTGTTGATCTTTCCTTTTTTCCCCCTTTGTTTTTAGTAGTTAGGAGCATTGGACTGTAGTGTATTTTCAACCCAAAAAGAGAGAAGAAAAAGAAGACAATGATAAGTATGGATCTAAAGAGTTGGTTCCAGGGTATATCTCATCTTCTTTTATTGACATCTTCACCATCTTTAAATTCCTCAAAGCTCTCTCTTTTGACCTACGGAACATACATCTTCTAAAGTTGCTTACACTACGAAAAGAAAGGAAGTGATATATTGAATACAAATCGATTAGTTTTCTCCCTACTTGTTAGGCCTGAACTTATTTATAATTCAATCTTGACTGGTTCGGGTTCAGAGGAGGAGTCACTAAAGTCTTTATTTCCCTCACTATCACTAAAACAAAGTTGACAAGAACTATACATGCATGTGAAGTATAGTGGCAAACAGCTGTAAATTTCGTTGTTTTACATTTCTGTTTTCTTTATTGGTTTAAATAAGGGGGTAAAAAGACTCATCAGAAGCAAGTACCTAGTAGTAACTTACTACCAGGGAAGAAGCAACTGAATCTGCTTTATAGATATGGTAGTGGAACTCATTTATTGTTGGTCTTATAAAATGCAACACCTTGACGGCTCATTAACTCATTGCCTAAACACGTTGTGTAGTTACATGTAATTATAACAACTTCCTGTCGCTAGATTTCAACCAGTTTTAACTCCGATATTCAATTACACTGCACTAAGGGTATTGTGTATAGGAGAGTAAGCCGTAAGGATTAATGGACTGGGTCCAATGTATACTGAGATCATAATTTGGTGGAAATATGAGAATCGAGGAATGGGATACTTCCATCTAAATCTAGTTGGCAGGGAAGGCACATTCCATCCGTGAATGGTATGATTATGAAGGACGTTTCCAAGTTCCATTCCTCACCAACAATATTAACCTTTATTTGGCAAGCTTTCGGTTGCAGAGAAGAGGATAGAGTTTTCCTCATTTCAGAGCAGAAGATGATCAGTATCCGATGGGCTTGGGCTGGGATATTATAAGCGTCAGCGCGATTTAAGGCGTCAACATCTCAGGTAATGCTAAACTTGCAATTGAGCCCAGGCAAAGACAAACCCTGCTGCATTTACTTTCTCATTTACAGCTAGGTGCTCACAAAAAGGAACAGCGAGAAATTTAATGAAAGGAAAACAAAAGGAGGACAGCGTCAAAGGAAAAGCCGAAGATGGACAGTAAACAGTGGCAGTAATTTTAATGGAGTCAGTGGTGGTCCTGAAAGTGGGGCAGATTCGGCTTCTTCATCAACCAATGCAGAGTGAGTAAAGATTTTCTTCAAGTGGGGTCAAATATGATCGTTGCTGTAACTGGTATTTAGCTAATAGAAAGCCCCGCAGATGACTTTTACGCCTCAAATGACCCTTTTCTATGTGCAGAAAAGACGGGGACACAGAACAATTGGAGCCAAAGACCATTTAAACTTTGGCAGCAACTAATCATCTGCAAAGCGATATGAAAGATGAGGGGGTGTCCCAATTTTTGGCAGTCTAGAGATTGGAATTGTTCTTTGGAATTTAGTGGGAATGATAAGATATGATTGTTCACTGGTTGAGATTCAACCAGAGAAAGGTCAATTAATGCTTTTTGTCCAACGTATTTACCACTACAAATTCACTGTTCGATAAGGCGTTGATCCAATTTTTTTCTTTAAGTGAAACCTGTAATAACTGGCTTTTGAGTACATAATCATTCAACTTTTCATTAATATATAATGAAAAGTAAGCCTAAACTCCAGTTTTTACAGTTCCTTGGCTTTTGTTCTGAAGCTAGCACGAATCAAAGCGACGATATAAACGGACAGTCCGATACAATTGGCATGACAACAGGCGTTGACAACTGAGCCGGTTTACGAGTCCCGAACACTGAACACAAAACATCTGTTGAATATCGAGTTGGCTGGGCCTGATAATCCAATCGAACAATGTTTGATTCAGCCCATGTCCAGTCCAAACGTCACGCTGCCTAATCTTTTGGTATAATGCCCGTCTATGTCCAAGCATGACAGGCTTGGTGAAAAGCTTGTAAGGCTACATAATAGCCCAAAGCTGCTCTTTAATATCAGAGCACTCTTTTGTACAGCCAGCAATTCCGATAAGTTGATGGGCACTACGAGCATTGGGCAATGCTCATGGAGAATTTCTTGCGCTCAAAGAAGTATTGGAGTTCGGTGGAGAATGAAATTCCTGCAGCAGCAGAAGATTCTGTTCTTACAGAAGCAGAGAGGAAAAACATAGAACCTGAAAGTAAAGAACTATCTCTTTCAGGCACTAGATCGTTCTGTCCTGGAGATGATTCTCAACAAGGATACGTCAAAAAGTGTATGGGATTTTTCGAAACGAAAGTATCAAGGCACAATGCGAGTCAAGCGAACACAACTGCAAGCTCTTCGGAACGAGTTTGAAATTCTTCACATGAAGGCAGGAGAATCAGTGGATGAATATTTTGCTTGAACTCTTACGATAGCCAATAAACTGAAAGCAAATGGTGAGGGCAAAGGAGAGGTTGTTGTGGATGAAAAAATTTTGAGATCGACGACTCCCCAATTTGATTATGCTCTGTGTTCCATTGAGGAGTCTAATGATACAACTACCTTAACGATTGATGAATTACAAAACAGTTTGCTTCTACATGAACAACACGCGTTCACATGTTAAAGAAGAACATGCTTTGAAGATTACTTATGGAGATCAAGCAAGACCAAGAGGTCGCGATCAGGGTGGAGGAAGAGGGTGGGGAAGAGGCAGACAGAGCTTTGACAAATCCTCAGTGGAGTGCTATAATTGTCATAAGCCAGGACACTTTCAATGGGAATGTCCAACCAAGAAGGAGGCTCACTACGTAGAGAATCCAACAGAGATGATACATGGTTTATCGACTCGGGATGTAGCAATCATATGTGTAGCAAGAAGGAATATTTCTCAGATCTTGATGAAAAATTTAGAGATATTGTGAAGCTGAGCAATAACTCAAGCAGTCATCTTCAAGTTTATACAAGGATTGCCTCTTAGGAAAACAACAAAGAGAGTCATTTCTAAAGAAAAGCATCTGTAGAGCTTCCCGAATCTTGCAGCTGGTACATGTTGATATTTGTGGATCAGTCAAGCCTATATCTAACCTATTCAAACAGTTCAACTAATAAATAATAAAAAGATAAAATTTCACATTTTCTCTATTTATATAAATACATAATTTGCACTACTCGCTTATCCATTTGCCAGTTTTGCACCACTCGCCAAACTCAGACAGGTACATTTATTAGTGCTAATAACTTAACATACTGGTTATGACCTAAAATAGTCATTTGGTAGGCTTGTCCTTACCACTGCCCATAACAGCATCTCTAGCAGACTTAAAGGTGTTTGTCACTGCAGCAGCTGCACTACTCAGCAAGCCGCCTCCGCCTCCGCCTCCAGAATCTCTCTTATGCCGAGTAAGATGAACCACTCCCACCTTCTCATGATGGGGTTCTCCCTCTTGACCCTCCTGCAACCGGTGGTCTACCGTATCCACCCTGGTCTCTGTTGCTCCTTCTTCGTTAATCTTCTCTGTTCCCTGCCAAATGCATCAGAGAGACACTTACTACTAGTCGTTTTTCAATTTTAATGAACGTACAACACGAAGTAACGCAATACTTTTGTCTTCATAATGGCAAGGAACTTCAGATAACTTGTTGAAGCCACCTCGTCGATCAGGTAAGTGCTAAATTGTATTTAAAAGCTTCTGCTTTTTTTACACGCTAGTAATATGTGATGGACACGTACTACATTCGTTGGCTGTTTCTGGTTGCCTTATTGATGATAATCTCAGGCAGATCGACACGTTACCATAGTCAAGTTTTTCTAGAATGAATGAGCCTGATCAAAACTTAACCCCTGGACCTGGTTTGCCCCATCCTTCGTATTGGACTAATCTGGAATTGAGCCCATTTAAGATTACATTTATTCTGTCAGTGCTTCCAAATATTTCCTGCTTTTGATGCGAGTCTTCTAACATTGTCCTTTTCTGTATACACATCAAGAATAACATGGTTTTCATTTCATCTATGTATATGATTATAGAACAGACAGGGGGAACATTTCATTTCAGTTCCACCATGCCCATTAAATTTGAACCACTAGCTTGTTGATAGCTCATGACTGAGCCATGTAAGAAAGACACGAGCCAACTTCAGACCAAGTTGAACCTCAGAAGTGGTAGTAAGGTGCAGGTGATCTGTTTTGAGGGTGAGTCCTTTGGCATCTACGGTCTTGACGTTAGGCAGGTTTATTCCAAGCTGAGCTTTCCTCACGATCTCTATGAATTTGCCTTCCCCTGATGCAAGTGCTACCTGTAGCCAATAAATTATAAGCTTCAGCTGCTACAGAAAATCTTTAACGACATATCGTTTTGAAATGAGAATGGCAGAGTTATTTTTTATGTGGGTCTTTGTCAATCATTTTCGGGAAGTAGTAAAGCAAAACAGAGAACATTCTGTATAGTGGACGGCAGCACTCATATTGGCGTGGCCGCAACACTAATGATGTCTTGGGGGGAGAGATTTTAAATTACTTGAGATTTGTTGGGATTTTACCTGCTTTACTGTCTATCTTTGCAACAAAGAACTGATAAAGATTTGTCAATTTGCAGAAATGAA
>JANVCQ010000002.1:2983511-3013190 GCA_025531925.1 Erythroxylum plowmanianum
GACCAACTCATTTCTGCGGGGTCTGGCCAGTAGACACTGGAAACCTCAACAGCATCGAAAAGAAGTGTTAGGACGTTATCATTGTCGAAAAACAATCTGTATAAACCAGAAGACGAGTTGCTTTGGCTTCTCGACGAAATAAGCTGCGTGTCCCTATGGAATTGTTGCAGAGGAAGAAGAGTATCGGTAGGAAAATTGAAACTTTGCCACAAAATAACATCCTCCCTCTCCCGCAGAACAAGATTACCACTGTCATAAAGGTATAACTCCACTTCGTAGTTTGAGACTGTGCGCGAGGACCAAGCGATGGAACGACCAGCATCAGTTAATACCAAATCTCCCGTTTTGCGCACGGACAGCTTTGAGCGTTTTCCATTAACTGGAAAGTCACGGTTGGCCATCCAAACCACGGTGCAATTAGTGCAGGAAGGTTTGCCGAACCATATGGCAAAGTAATATGCATTGCCATGACCATCACCAACCGGGTAAAAGCCAACAGTAAATTCCCCATTTGGTGAAACCAATACATCTTCTCCATTATTTTCAACAGAGAAAGAAGAGCCTGTACTCAAAGAATGAGATATGGAACATGAAAATGGTGGTGATAACAGGAAGCTCAAAGCAAAGAAGAAGAGGAGACAGACATTTCCCATTGCCAACTTTGTGAAAGTCCTACTGAACAGGATAGAATGGCTTGTGGACGTTGTAGTCCATTAAATAGACTAACCTGATTTACGTGAAAAAAACGATGCAATATTTAACAATTAACTACTGGTTACCAATTTATGCGTGTTTTGATTAATTCCAAGTAGTAAGTGGCCGCTTCCAAGTCAAGTCAAGTCGAATAATAGATTAACTAGATTAATTCCTGGTGGTTCATGATTAATTCCAAGTGGTAACTGGCCGCTCCCAAGTCAGGTAATAGATTAACTAGAACAGAGCCAGTTATTTCTTGGTGGTTCAGTAAAAGGACGGGCAAACTTAATGACCGTTCAATTCAATGACCAACGGCCATTCAATTCAATCCGTAATTAACATCTTTTGAAAAATTCAAACAAACTGTAAAGGATGGAAAAGCAGTACTATTTAGGGATCTTTTAACTGATATTAACTATCTAGTTAGATGAGCTTATATCTAGGTACTTAATATTAGTAGAACTTTTATTAGTAAAGCTTTCTAAGAAATTAATTGATTGTTTAACTATCATTTAAAAAAGAACTTTATTACTATTTAGCAACATAAAAATAAAAAAAATTAATTTTAATTATATTTTATTTTGTAATAAAATTTCTTTATGCATATAAATATTATTTAAAATATATTAAACAAACAGGCACTAAGACTGTTTAATTTCTTCATACTTCGCGTATTAGCGGCATTTATATCTTATTACGATACAGATGAAGTTACTATTAAAAAATGTCATTAAATAAAAATTATAGGATAAATAATAATTGAGTAAATTTTAAAAGAAAAATTGATCCATCAATTATTTAAAAATTTAAATTGATACCTTATTTTTCTGCCTTCCACACTCTTTTGGCCCCTAAGGCCCTTTTTCGTCCTTTTTAATTTGCATTGCTACGAATCTGTTGCAATTATCTATCAAGCTGTTTTTGTTAAAACAAAATTGGAAAAGTTGTGTTTTTGCACATCATGTACTAAGTCAAACGCTTGACTATAATAATCTGTAGCATATCCTGTAATCAACAGTTAATTATACAACAAGGTTTGTAAATATTTTGAGAAACTATATTTTTATTTTACAATAAATTATTGATTATTTTTGTTTAAAAATAATTATATATTTAATATTCAAAATTTTATATAATTTCATATTATATTAAGATATAAATCAATCTTAATTTGCCACAATTATTTTTATATAATTGCTAAAATGTTTAAGAAACTAAGTTAATGAATTAAACTCAAATTTCAAAAATTTATAATGAATTCAAATTGAGTATAACAATTAGACCATTCAATAAGCCAAATTGTACATCAGCCTTAGAAATCTAAATATTTTTGAGTCGAACTTTAATTAAACCTGACCTATCCCAGCCCGGCACGTATTCAAGTCTTTGTGTAAGAAGTTCCATTTTGATATCCTAAATCCACTATAAAGGCTCAGTTCCGCTAGATGTTAAGGTGACAGATTACATTCTGAAATATGTACTTGGACTGCAATAAGACGATTTCTAGATCTCAACATTGTCCACGGAAGGGATACATGGAAGATGGTACTTGGACCGCAATAAGACGATTTCTAGATCTCAACATTGTCCACAGAAGGGATACATGGAAGATGGTTTAAAGATATTAACCTACATGTGTAGTTTTTTTCAAAGAGAACCAATGCCTGTGACCCTGTACAAGATGATCTTTCTTATCTGTTGGTGCTTGTACCAGCGTCTTCCAATGCCTGGTAAGTGGCAAGGAAAAACGTGCCCTGATTCTTCTGTAAAAACCTGCATAAATATACAAACAATACACTTTAGAGATATTGAAGTATATCAGAACAGTACTATAAGAGAGTAACATGAAAAAGGCATCCTCTGATCCTGTTAGAACTAGGTAACTCCCACATGAGTACGCTATTCAACTCATTACGCAAGGCTGCTTTTCGTTTCCAACAGATAACCTCAGTTTTGATATCAGGAGGAGCTACAAAAAGATGGCAACTTCAAAGAAACGACCTTATCATTCATCAATTCCTGCATTCCCCTCAATAGTAATATAGAATGTTGGGAAATCATATTTGGCAGCATTTTCACTTGAATGAAAACTCTCAGGACCCAAACATGAACTTGTAGCAAACACTAAACTTGCAACATTTCACCAGGATACTGACCTCAGAACCATTAAGGCTAAAAAATAAAGCAAACCAACAATTACAACAATGGATTTCTTTCTGATTTATCAGCACTCAAGGTTTGAAACAAGACTTCATACTTGAGAAAGTCGACTAGTTTTTGCTGCAATTCCATCAGCGTCTCCTCCTCAATGTTTGCATAAGCTAATAACTCAGGCAACTTAACTGCAAATGCCAGAAAAAGTATATGAATACCGCTTCGAGGGCTATCACTTCTGTTTACTAGACATTGCAGAACAGATGAATTTTTTAGAAGTATCCACAAAAAATAACAAAGGATACTTCTAATAGTGACAGCAATCTGCACACAAATAATAATTATGCTCCAGATTGTTAAAAACTCATTTCTTTTCCAGCATGCCATACATAAACCTGGAACATTTTCTGTCTGTATGGACAAAATTGCAGAAATAGAACCAGGGTAAAGTGATGCACCAACAATAAAATCAAGTATCTCAAATTTTAAGGAAATTTCAATTTCTCAATAAAGAAAGACATTTTGGGCTATCTGAGAAGGCATTCAAATTATATAACAAAACAAGGTCAAGCTCAGATGTACCGATATTGCTTGCAAAGACAATATCTTCGTTTTCAGATAAAAGAAACCAGACCAATCAAACAGAAACTACTCCAAGAAGTTCCTGGAATAAGCATACCAAACAGGCGTAAAAGATGTTCAGCACCATAAACTGAGGATGGAGATACATTCTCTCTAGTTGCATCAACATATTGTTGGCGCTCACTTTTGTACAGGAGCATCACAGGCAATGCTTTGTTAAAGTAGCATCGCAATCCGTTCATTATTTCTTCAAGGGATTCAGCTATCCTACATTACCAAATCATGAAGCATAAAATGCATCAGTAACATAGATCCAGATGAAGACTTACATTGCACTCTAAATTCGTCAATTTCAAACATTGCAAGCCACGTTTAGTGATTAGAAATCAAGACTAGGCCAAAGATTGCCTGAAGTTCATCATGTACAAAAGGACAATATCTCATCTGGGTTTTCAATTCAGTTTCTTCAGACTGGTGTTCTTCTAATTTTGGAAAACTGAGATAATTCTTCCCTTAATCCATCCTAATGAGGGAAGTGAATGACATAATAGGAAACTAGAAAAAGTAAATGCACTTGAATGAAATATGGTATTAGGGGCATGAGGAACCAGTATCAATTGAATGAAAGGAGAAATAACATTTAAGATTGCTGAAATGTTATCAAGTAGACAACCTGCAATTAAGAACCCCATCAAATTTAAGAAAAATTGACAGCCTAGGAGGAAAGTTAGCACAATTTCAAAAAAAATGCAGGCTGAGAACTTACAGATCATATTTCTTTAACCTATGATTGACATACTTCTTCAGAATGTCGTCCACATTTGGTTTGCAGGGAAGTTTCACAAGCTGAAATAGAAAATGCAAGTCAAATCATAGCATTGACTATGAAAACAGTAGACATTCACCATGAACAAAGTAAAAATAATGTATGCTATAGGCACAGTAATTTTCAAATATGAAGACTAGAAATATTGAACTTTCATATTAAAAAAAGGATAAAATATTGACCTCAGAATATCACATCTAATCCCACGGGGCAAAAATCAGGAACTTGACTCACCTATAGCCAGAACTATCATTGCCGGCAAAATTACTAATCTCAAGCTGAGAAATAATGAAATAAGAAAGGCTATTTGGGCTTGTTACCGACAAGCTACAACCAAATAATCTAAAAGGATTGAAAAGAAAACAGGATTGATACCTTCCCCAAGTGATTGATAGATTCACAATCATCAACAAGTCGATTCTTCAATGCTGCTGGAATTTGTAGATTGATGAGCTTTTCCATGGGTATAGCACCTTTATCCTAACAATTTATTAATTGCAGCATAAGCAAAGGGAAAGATAAGCATAAAAGGAAAACCTCTCAAAGAGCTAATGATCATAAAGCATTGAAGAGAACAAATCTTTATCCAGCTTGATTTTTATCCCCTTATGTATATGCTAATTGTCATCAGCAATCAACACAAGATAGAATATTAGGCAGAAACATTAAAATTTTACCTTATTAAGAAAATCATTTTTCCGCTTCTTGCCCCTTGCAACTGCACAAAAGTTTCAAAGTAGTTTAAAAACCATCTCAAAGGACAAGGCCAAAAAAGGATTCATATTCAAACTGAAAATGTAGAAGGTTCTGCAGATATGCATAAGAAACATTGAATTTGTATGAAATATAAGTTACACAAAGTATAAGTGTTGTATAATTCTAACCACTGGAACTTTTGGGTTTGATCTGCGTCGCACGGATTGATTTTGTGTTTTTTTCTGCACCCTGTTTCTTGTTAAGGGCCTGCTGTTTCAGCACATTCTCCTCATTAAACTTCAACAAGCGGTCCACTCCAACCCATTCATCCCAGCTGTAGGAATTAGAAGTTGAAGAAGAATATGTGACTAGTAGATTAAGTCATTTACAAAGAAAAGATAAAGCATATTCCCCTCCTGGGCTAATCTTAATACATCCCTCCATTAAATAATATAGGACAATCCTCGGTTACGAGTGTACTGCTATCTTGCAGGCATATTCCAAGAGCTATAAGACATAAAATGTGCATCTACAAGTGTGGAGTAGTCAAGGAAAAACAAAGATAAGAATTAGATTAATAATCATTCTTAGCAAACAGCATGATATACTCCAAGCAGAAGTTGATCCACATCTCTTGAGTATCTTTGCAAGTTGTTATGAACAATAATTCAACCACTGATCTACACAACTCTTCTTGAAAGTTTAAAAAAGGAAGGAGAATGCAAGAATATGAGACATAATATACAATCTCCAAATTAGAACACAAGCATTTGCTCAAATAATCAGTCTGTCTCTTGAATATTATAATTCAGTTACATGAAAGGTGTGACTGACCTTTTGTTCCATCCCTGCAAAACAATAAAGAAAGAACACAAATTATGACATTTAGGCAACCAAGTATCATTCAAAATTTGCCAAGAAACAAAATTTTATGGGTTAAAATCAGAAGACATTAAATCTGACATGGTAAAATTGTATTACAGAGAAGTAAAGGAAAAGGAATAAAAATCACATAGTTGATGCTTACCAAATAATGAACATAATATCTCCATTCCCTGAATCGATATTCAACTTTTACCACCTTGAGATGAAAACAAACAGTATACCATTGTCATTTAGCAAGTAATAATTGTGAACACTCCAAGTTACTACAAAAATTGTGGATTCTAATACACAAGTGAAAAAAACATGGTTGGCAATAGCCATCCTTGAAAGTTGAAATAGTTTTCATCCTAGTAGTTAAAAAGGACAAATACCTTTTCTCTAACCACCAACTTAAACACATCGCTCATATGCTCGGAGCAATACATTAATTTCAGTTCATTTATACTCTTTTCAACAACCAATAGAAAAGAAACTGAAAGCTGGCTTGAATAAACTTTCCACTAGGAACAACCATATGATCACCTTTATTAAGGTCAATCAGAAAAATAAATTCATTCACCAATGTGAAACGTAAATGAAAGCGTCCACACAGCATACGGACAAAGCATTCTTGGCTCCAAACACTTACAGGAGAACAATCCAACGCTAGGCTATCTTCAAATACGTTACATGCACATGCATATGCCTATTTATTTCTTCATGGAACGCCTTGAGTGAATTAGACAACGAAAATTAGCAAGGCATCGAATGTGCCAAAATGAAGAGGAAATGCATGCAAAAGGCGAAGACTTTTCGCTTCTAAGAAGAAATATCCAAATTCTACTCAATGGTTTATCCATATAAATTCGTGTACCAGGAAAGACCAATTTCAACACAATCAAAGCTACTCCTGTTCTATACATTTGTCTTTATTTTTAATTCATTCACCTTATAAAATCCTGAAAATGATTGAACAGAAATGAAAAGTAAAGAGAAATACATAGACCGAGAGAGTACGACCTTGGCCTCATAAATCTGTTTCTGGTGAAAAGCGAGAACCTTTTCCCCATCTTCAAAGAGAGAGGAAGAAGCAGGAGGAACAGGAGGAACTTCATCGTCGGTTTCGGTTTCTGGGTCGGAATCCGTCTTGGTGTTGGAGCCGTCGGAGATAGTAGCAGAGTCGTCGTCGTCATCGAACTCGGTCTTGGAGTTTCCCATTATGGGTTATATCAGGTGGCTCGATCACTGTCGATCCGTTTCTGTTATATGACTTATATCTCTTTTCCGTGAAACCTGGCGTGGGCACAAAGACAGAGTTGGTTGGGTCGTATGGATATTTTGCGATTGTGCAGTCTACAACTGATTAAGACTTCTCAATCTAAGCTGTTGTACGCTGAATAACTAAAAAGGGCCTAAACCTAACCATTTCTATTGTCAAGCACGTAGCAATTAAAGCCCAATGAAGCCTGGATCGATCGATGGGTTAACTCGGATCTTCAGCGCCGAGTAGACTCACGCCTCGTTTAAGAATGGGTGATATCAACTTTTAAGTTAAAGGTGAATTAGTAACGAGTTTTTTTTATTTAAGTAAGATTGTGGATTCGAATTTTTCTTATATATGTAGCTGTTTAAAATTTGAGGCTAAAGTTTTACCTCCTGCAAAAGACCTACCTAATTTAAGCAAGAATTAGTCTATGTATAGATAACTTAAATGTGTCTTTTTATAATTCAAACCTCTTAGTACATTTCAAAAGAAAAAAAAAAGGTGATATCATAGAAATCTTCTTTTTTTTTTAATTTTAAATATCGCTAATATTATGCTTAATTGACTCAATTTTTCACCCCACGAACTATGCTTGCTAACCACTTTGACTATTATGTTGAAAGGGCTTCAGATCTCCTGTGCCACTTACTCTGTGCCCCTGTGTCATAAATCATCTCAATCCACTTACTCTGTGCCCCTGTGTCATAAATCATCTCAATGATTGAGATGATTTATGACACAGGGGCACAGAGTAAGTGGCACAGGAGATCTGCTTCCGTTTGAAAGCGTCTTATAAAATTTGGTTATATTTATTTTCTTATTTTTGTAAAATTTTATTCTTTACAATATTATAGAAAATATTTTCAAAATTGACATAAAATTATTATAAACTCTTCTACAAATTTTTATGTCAAAAATTAAAAATTTAACATATAAATCGTAATATTAAATATTCTAGATTAGAAGTTATAATACATTTAATATTTTATTATAAATATATATAGAACCCGTCAACTCGTTTTGATTTTGTCCATTTCTTGTTCCTCTCAACCTCGACGAGAAACACATGGAGACAATAGCCACTCCATGTGCGATCCATCATTCTACTAATTCTTCTTCAGATCGTAACCATTAGAGAAGCGATCGAGCGTCCTCTGAGGCTTATCATCGCTTGCTTAACCTTGAAAGCATGCGCGCAACTGTTTTGCTGGTGAAATTGATCAGCGCAGCGTCTTAATCTCAGTGGCATAACAGGAAAATAAAAATCCTGGACTAAGCATTTTTGTATTTAGTATAAAAGAATAGATTTAAGGGCCTCAGTGGTCAGAACGTTCTGAGAACCATTACAATTATTTTCCGTATATCTGAATTCCGTCAAAACCATAACTAAGAATTCCAGATCTGTAAAAAGAATGGGAACTGTTGCTTTAGCTCATCAACTGAGCAAAAAACAACTTTAACTTCGATTCTGCCGTATACGGACTAAACTACGAAGAAGCACTGATACGAGGTAACCCCAGATGAGTAACTAGTGGCCTACACCAGGGCTTGGACCTGAGTTCTTGAAATTTAGTTCTGCAGGTGCTTGAGCGTTGATAGACGGATAAACTCGCTCGCCTTGGTTTGTCCCTCCGCTTTTGATCCCTTTCAAGTACAAACCATCAATTAAGATCTCAATCCCTTCGTCCACAGATCCCCGAGACACCACAACATTGAGAGGCCTACCTGCTAATGAGACTGACAGCAAACAGCCTAAAAGAAGAACAGCTACTAGCAAGAAACTATTTACAGACTTGAACATTCTGGCCATTGGACGACGAGCTGAGGGACAAAGAATATTAAGAAAGCATTTAGAAAGTTGCAAAGAAATTAAATGTTAATACAATTCTGTGATATGTAATTAGAAATCATTTACAGTCTTATTTATAGGGTTGCAGAAGATGAACAAACTGACAAGGAAAACGAGAAGGGCAAGCCCCTTTAAGACACATGGCGAAGAGAAGCGCATTAGGTACATGCACCGATTGTCGTCACCTCTAGGCCATGAAAGGAACGACTACGTTAGTGAATGGTCAGGTTCTGATGAATTGGTTAGTAAAATAGTAATATCGATTAAAATAAGGGTTCGGCTTTAAAAAAAGTATGCCAAGTTTTACCAATATTTGCTGGCTTTCGGAAGGAGTCTTGAAACTGCCTGCAACGACCATAATGAAAAGGCGGCAGGTTGGAGCCCAAATTCTCGAGTTAAATACAAAGCACGGCTGCACGAAAGGGGCGTGCATGATGCTCATGGTGCGATCCTAGTCATGATCAATTCCTTACTTACTTTGTTGGCTACGAGCACATAGGGCAACAACATATTAGAAGGGTCCAGCTGTGAGGTTTGAAGGGTCAAACTTATCATGTTAAGTGGTGTCATTCGTCAGACTGTACGTGGGTTTCTAGTTCATAAATGCACAATTTAGAATTTCCAGCAGTGATCATTAGTATTTGATAACGTAAAGAAGGTTATTTAAAGCTACAAAATAAATACTCACTCCTATTTAAATAAGTGTCGTTTTAGAGGGATTTTAATTATTTAAAATAAATATCGTTCATGATTTTTCATACATGTTTATAATTTTATTTCTAAAATTACCATTTAATTTCTCTCACATCATAATTATACAGATTACATTTTTAAGGTAATTCAATATTCAATTAATAAGGATATATCAAACATTTCACTAACTTTCTTAATAAGTGTGTATCTCTCTAAAATGACACTTATTTTAAATAGGTGGGAGTAAATGCAAAGAGAATTTTCATCTAATCTTTTTATATTAAGATCATTAATGCTAAACTAATCCAATTTAAATGAGAAAATTCTTAATTTTTAAAATTTTTTCTAAAATTTGTTAGTTCCATTCACAAGACTCAGCACATGATTGATCATTAGAGATTAAGAAGTTAATATGCAAGAACCACATTCGAGCAATAATTAAGACCTTCACCGTGCTAAGTATGATTTTTTCCCCTGGTTCTGAAATTGACTTGCTAAGTATGCATCTTTAGTTGATAATTGAGTTTGTTTTAGTAATAAGGTGGTATAATTTATCAATCTCTTCAAAATCGGATCGGAAGTTAAAATATAACATAAGAGGTTTAGAATTTAAAAGGTTCAACCAATATTAGATTATAAAGAAAAACATCTAAATATTTAATAAAATCAAAGAATTTAAAAATGATTAAAAATATTGCTTTTACTTATTAAAAAATTTAAAATTTAATTAAAAATACTATTAAATGAAATTTATTTATTTATTTTGGTGCATAAAAATTATTTAGTTTATAAAAATCGATCGATTAATTAATACAATTTTCAGTTTATAACAATAAAAATTATTAAATTAAATTAAAAAGTTAAAAATTGAAATGAAAATTTAATAGCTAAAATTTTCAAACGTATCAAAAGATTTGATTTTTAAAAGACTGTCATATATCACGTAACATTCACCTTCTACACCTTTTTGTCTTAAACCTCGACAAGATCTCGTTACTCCCAAGTTTCTTCTGTTCTTAACATAAACATGAAAAGAGAACGGAAGACAAAAAAAGAATATTTTGGAAAAGACCAAAGCCAGCTAATAATGCACCGAAGATAGTTTTTTTTGGACATCTTTTGTTCAGTTCATGTTTAACCAAAATCTCAGTCAGCAGCAGAACCGCCACTCATTAATTAACAGATGAAGGTAAACGACATGCGAGAAAATGATGCGTAATGGCGCTCGTTATTTTCAGAACTCAGAATGAAACAGATGCGAACATTTTATTCGTAACACCGCATACTTTATTCTTCTGCATTTCATGATTCTACCAAAGATAAATTACGAGTCCGCTGCAATATGGACCCAAAAGAATGAAAACTAAATAATTAAGGCACTTTCCAACAAAAAAAAAATGCGGTTTAGTAGTATTATGGAAGCATCATTAGTGTCCCTCACCAGGACTTGAACCAGTGCGTTTGATTCCTCCTAGATTTTTAGGACCAGTACTACTGATGTAGTCGTGTCCTCGACCAGATCCGCTTGGACCCGAGTTCTTCATCCCTCCAAGAGTTTGAGGAACACTAGTTGTATAAGAATGTCCTTCTGCTGCGCTTGGACCTGAGGTTTTGATCTCTCCAAGCAGTGTTTGAGGAGCACTACTAATGCTGGCGGTGTTATAGTTTCCTTGACCTGAGCTTGGACCAGAGTGCTTGATACCTCCCAGAGATTTTGGAGCATCAGTAGTGTAATAATGTCCCTCAGCAGGGCTTGGACCAGAGTGCTTGATACCTCCGAGAGATTTTGGAACATCAGTAGTGCAATAATGTCCCTCAGCAGGGCTTGGACCGGAGTGCTTGATACCTCCCAGAGATTTTGGAACATCAGTAGTGTAATAATGTCCCTCAGCGGGGCTTGGACCAGAATGCTTGATCTCTCCAAGAGTTTGATCATTAGTGTGATCATGGCCCTTCCCTCCAGAGCTAGGACCTCCAGATTTGATCTCTCCAAAGTAGAAACCATCAAAAAATGTATCAGTCCCTCCGCTCATAGAGCCAAGCGAGTCTGTAAATTTCAATAGGCGGGCTTCTGATGAAATGGGAAACAAGGAGCTTGCAAGAATCATTAGAACAAAGAAGTTAAAAGAATTCAAACTTGTTATAGCCATGGGGGGTTGCGATGTCAAGTGATCAATGGGGAGAGTTTGCTCTTCAGAGAAGTTTTGCTATTGAAAGGCTTTGTCTTAGTTGATGAGGAGATTCCTAATCTCGAGTAGTACTATATATAGGCTTTGCATGGGACGATATAGGAACCTTCTAAATTGTAAAAATTTGAAGGATTGGACGTAAATTGACCAGGAAAAAAGATCGCAAGTGTGATAAATTTTGTCTCTGTCTCTATAGTTTTGGACTTCCTCAAATTCAACCAATCAATGGTGAGTCATTAGGCTAACCGCGCAGTTGAATGCGTAAAACAACTCTTAAAAGGCACTTTGAAGTGGGTAATCCGCAAAAGGTATTTACAAAACCACCCAATTTGCACTTTCCAGGAAATCTTTTTGCGTAGCTAACACGCCTGTAAAGAGGAGGACAGAAAGCTCAGCTATGATGTCACTGGGAGATTTGTGTCTTATGGTCTTATATATAGAAAAATGTTCGAGTTAATTCCCAGAAATGTCCAGTGCTCCATACCCTTTCTGAAATTTGAGGAGTTCGTGGCTGAAGCAAATGCCACTCAAAAGTGTGAACGAGAGAATGGAATTTGACCGAGGAAGCAAAATATTGCAAAACTTTTTTAATCGTGCATGTAAACAAATAATTTCAAGTTATGTATGGTTGAAAATTTTGTCCTTTCTAATAAAATAGGACAACTATTAATTATATTGTTTGATTTTTTAATAAATTATCAGTTAGTTATGTAAATTAACTAATGAAGTGTCCAATAAATGATCTAAATTAATGAGTCAAAAATCGGGTGAAAAATAGATCCTAATTAGTGTGGACCAGACTCATATCGACCTAGTGATGGGGACGCCCGATATAAAAACTGTATATAAAAGTTAAGGTCTTCTGCAGTTGCTCATATTAATTGTAAGCATAAGGTTTCTCTGATCCGTTAAGAGAACTTACGTATCGAAAAAATTATAGAAAGACTTAAACCTCGTGTCGAAAAACATTTTCCTTAAAAATCCTGGGAGATTTGTGATCGTTTGGAGTTCAGAATTGGCATCGGAATCAGAGATGGAACCGAAATCAGATATTCCGCATTACCTTCATTTTTAATCATTTCATGTTTGATCCTGAGTACGTAATAAGGTATGTACTACGAATTACAATATAATCATTGATATTTATAAATTTAACATATTTTTACCTAATTAACTTTTGTAATTTAAATTAAAAAGTATAAAGTAATTTTAAACTATAATTAAAATTTGAAGCTTTTGTAGGTTTGTCATAAACAACTTATCTATTATTTAGGGTAAGGCTGAATACTTTTGGATCTCCCTAAACCCGTGATCAGTGAGACTTTCATTAGGTTATTGTTATTACTATTATTATTTAAATTTGAGACTTTTAAATTTAAAATCACATAAAAGATAAAATGTATTAATAAAATCATTTTTGGACAACTAAAAAATTGATATAAATTTAATTAAATGAATAATTAAAACTTGATTAAATTTAAAATAAACAATTCAACTTTAATTAATTAGTTGTTTAATTGTTGAATTAAAAATATTTTATCCAAATTAATTTAATTCAAATCAAAGCCTTCCAATCCAGAAATTAGCAATGTGTTGGGTTGTGAAGATTCACCTAAGTAAGAACCTGATCGGCCTATCTTTAGAATCTGCATATTGAAAAAGGCTTTAAGGCCTCGGGTCCTTAGCTACGAGAGTATCTTGCAAGGACCTATTACCTGGATTGGGCTTAAAATTTTGAAGCACTAACTCACCTTGAGCACAAGCTAGATGGCTAATTAGTTACTACCCATCTCGAGTATATAGCAGGGGCCTGAAGTTGAATAATGCCTTAAATGGCAGCTGGTAAGAAAACTGTTTTCTTCAACGCCTTAAATGGCAGCTGGTAAGAAAACTGTTTTCTTCTTACCCACCGATTTTACTCTTTCGCTTTTGTTTTTATTCTCGTTCTATACCATCTGGTCAAAACAAAAACCTGGAATTCATTCATCCTAGAAAAAGACATTTGTGAACATGACAAAGCAAAAGAAGATGGAGGGAGGAAAAGACATTCGGCAGAATAGGGAAGAAAGAGTTAATCCGACAATTTCCAAGCTATGCCAGATAAGAAAAGCCAACCCAACACAAAAATACAAAACATGTACATAAGACTTTAACACATACGTCAATCTATGCCTGCTTTTGCCTGCCCTGGATAAAGCTTAAATAGTACAATACCTATAGCCTTGCCTTGCCCTTTAGTATTCCTGAAACGATCAAAACACTCGCAGCAGCAATTACGACAATGTGGAGTCCTCTCACTGGGACTAAGGTAAATCATCTTCCACAAGCCAATCCCCTCTTGTCTCTTACAATTTGGCCCCATCTATTTGCCAGATGTGGACTACAGTAACTGACATGCATCGCAATTCGGATCCTTTTGGCTCTGTCTGTGACTGTCTGTCTACTTGTGCCTGTTCTCATTCTCCCCTATAATCAATTTCCTTCATCAGATTCTCTTCCATTGTTCGTTCTTCTTTCCCAGGTTTTTCTCACAAACCAAACATGCAGAAATTTTCCCGGAAACTGAATTTCATTCCTTACAAATAAGTTAACAGATTACAGATCTAATAATCAGTGAAAAAAAGAAAGAAAGAAAAGAAACAAGCAAACAACAATGTCCCACATAAGTATAAGACGACCCCCGGAAACTAGAGTTAATGAAAACATAACCCTATATTTCACCGTCTTCCTCTGGTGTTGAAATTCATCTTCTCATAGTACCGAATCGAAAGCAGAGACAATGACAGATGCACCTCATCCTTCCCCCACCTCGTGGGTGGCTTCACCCCAATCATCGGCGGGAACGGAGCCCACGATGCAGACGATGACGAAGAACTCGACGCCTTGGAAGCGGATTGAGGTTTAGAAAGAGGCCAGAGGTACAGAGAATGAAGTCTACGAAAGCCGCCGAGAGCGAGAACAACAGATCTCAGCTGCTGATTTCCACATCCAATATTAGCCCAGTGCTTGGTGCAGATCAGCTCCCAAAGTCTCTCGTCCCGCGAGGTACGGTGCCACTGTTTGCTCACACACGCAGCTGTTCCCAGAGTCCGTGCGTCTACGTGTTTCAACACCTCGAAGAGTAAATTGTCGTCCAAATTCCTAAACCCAGTTCCCGAATCCGCACCATCTCCAACCTCCACCCCCTCCCTAGTAGTCTCTCCTCCTTCATCTTCACGGCGCTTCACGTTCTTCGTATTTGCATCCATAACCTCACTCTCCAAAGCGCGTTTCATGGTGAAGTTGATTAAAACAAGGTGGGAGATGAGAGAAAAGAGAGAGAAGGGAAAGGAAATAAAGGAAGGACGAAATAAGGAGGCAGGTCGAGGAATTGGGACCTGAAGTTGGTTGTTTTCGATTACGAAAAGTACAGTGAAATTTTGTTTGTATTACAAGCTTGATCTGGCCTTTTCATTGGATTAATTAGTATTTTATTTGTAGGAATTTGGGTTTTTGTTTGAGTTTCGGCCTTCGCTTTCACGTTTACTGTTGGGGTTTGGCTCTATTCCTTGTTTTCTTTATTCGATTCCCATTCCAAAAGGGAACTTGTGCGACAATATGACACGGAGGGACAGGGATATGGTTGTGGGTCTTATTTAATTCTTTAATTGCATTACTACGTTTTCATACTCTCAATTCTTATAAATTATGTTGTATTTTCATATTGGTCAATGGTATTTTTGTGATAATGGAGATTTTTCTTAAATAAAATTTCATGTCAATGTCAGGTTTAACAGTCTTTCATGTTTCGGCTTTGCGAAACAAGTCTCAGCTTGAATTGGATTTCAGCTAAATTTTTAACAGGGTCATGAGCCCATTCTTTTTGGGCTTTCAGAAGTTAACATCAGTAACGCATGCACGTACACGTACTCGGAAAAATATTCCAAGATTTCGATTTTTCTTATAATTCAGGTACGTATGATTTCAAATTTATTTTTCTTTTCTGTTTTAATTTTTGCCTTTTACTTTCAGTTTCTGTTTTTTAAATAAAAACAAAAACTTCTTTGATTGTTATATATATGGTTGGTACTTGGTAATAATTATATAATAGATAAAAACTTAAATATAAATTATTTTTAATTAAATAAATACATTTTAATCTCTTAAATAATATTTATTATCAAATTATTATTATTAATTTAATTTAATTAATAATTAAATTATTAAGTAATAATAAGTTATTCATAAATTTTATTAATTTATTATAATTAATTCAATATATAATATTAAATTAAATTATTCATACTTTTTATTAATAATCAATATATTAAATAATATATATATAGTTAATAGCAAATAAAATTATGAAAAAACATAAACATAAAACAAAACTCATTTTTTATGGTCTTTATAATTTTTTGAAACCGTAAGAAATCACAACCAAAATCAAGAACATCCAAATCATTCCATTTGAATCTTTTTTTCTTTGTTTTTGATCCTTCAATAAAAAGACTCGTTATCTTCATAAAAAGTAAAAAGTAGGAGGTAGATCTAATAGAGATCTTTTTTCGAGCCATATAGTGGAAGACCTTATTCAAGAATTATTTTTGATCTAATACGTAAGAATCAATAAAAAGGCAAATCCTTTATAATACACTAGCTCTAGCTCAATAGAGTAAATAAATGTTTCATTTTTTGAAGTCTCGTGGTGTAATGTGCACCTGATTTAATAAATCAAAAAATAGATTCTTGTTTAAGAATCAAATCTCATTGAAAGAGTTTATATCTAGGTATTTTGTAAATAATTAATTATTGAATAACTATTTCTTTATTTTAAGGAAATTTGAAAACAAAATTAAAATTTAAAATTAGATATATAAACAAACAACCTTAACATATACTTAAATTTGTTTTTTTGTTTTTGTTTTTATAGTGCAAGGAGCGTCAGATTGCATTTTAAAGCAACTATAAATACAAGCATAGGAAAACAAAACAATGTAAGCAAGAACGTTAGTCTATTGATGGTGTAGGTAAGACCGGTTGCAGAAGATAAGAAATAAGAAACATTTTGTCTCATTTGTGTCCAATCCCTCTGTGACTGGGGCCGGAATAAGCCTGAACAACCTTCAGTTTGTGGACGGACTGGTGATAAAGCTGATGCTCAAGCAGAGGCCTAGAGCTCCCCATCTTCACCAAACACGAGAACACGATAATTAAGGCGGTGCATAATAGAGAACGCAGGACTAGGGTGTGGAGAACGATTTATGGATATTGTTGGTAAAGGTCCATGATCATGAGAATATTATATATGTAACGATACACCAACTGGAAGAATTAGTTCTTATGCACCAGTCATTAACTCATTGTCTAGCTATAATAATCCAGTCAAATATCCGGCTGTTTGAGAAAATTTATTACAAGGGTCAATCCAGGTCGGGAGTGGTTTCTCACTTGTTATCTATTTGAAGAATTTGATTCAAAACGGTGACGATTGTCGACCACTTTTTCTTGTTACGTAAAATGCAAGCTTCATCCTTCTAATTAACTCTTGACTATTCACTATATACAACTTTAGTAGAATATGACCCTTTAATTCCTTCATAATTAAAGATGAGATTCCTCTAGGGAAAGAAGAGAGTGAAAAGAGAAAATATGAGATTCTTTTGAAAATGCAGCCAATTTTAAAAGAATTTGAGGATCTAATACCCAAATAGCTACCCAATGGAATACTTCCTATGAAACATATCCAACACTAAATTGATTTGATTTCTAAGACTAGTTAACCTAACTTACTCAATACCGCATGAGTCCAAAGAACAATGATATATTGAGGGAGAAAGGAGAAGAGTTGATTAAGAAGAAGCATATTAAGAAGAGTATGAACCCATGTATAGTTCCTGCTTTACTTATACCTAAGAAAGATAGTAGTTGGCGAATGTGTATGGATAGTCGAGCCATTAACAAGATTACTATTATCATCATCATCATCATCACCCAGTCTGAAATCTCGCAATGAAGCAGGGTTTAGGGAGGTTCGATAGTACGCAGCCTTACCCCTACATAGTAAAAAGGCTGTTTTCGGTGAACCTACATACAAATGAGACAATATAAGAATGATGCAGGTAACATAAACAATTCAGAAAACATAAAATAAATGAAAATACAAGTAACGGGGAAATAAAAACACTAAATAGAAAAATGCTTATAAAAAAAACTCAAGATATAGCGAAAATAAATCCATAGAACACTAATAATACTAATCACAAATAAGAATAATAACAATAAGAATAATAATAGTACAATGCTAATAAGAATAATAATAAAGAAAAACTAAAGCTAGTAAGAGACGCAATAAAAGGATAATAATAGTAAAATAATAACAATAATAATAATAACACTAAATTACTAAAAAGAATAAAAATATTGATAATAATGAAGAAAACGTTAATAATTTAATAACTTGAATAAATAAAATAATTACTAATCGAAATAAATAAATACATAATAAGAATAAAAATAATAGCAATAAAAATAATAGTAAAAGAATAATAATAATAACAATAATAATAATAAAGAAATAATAATAATAATATTATTATTATTAATAAAGAAGAAAACGATCTGACAGATTTGCGCACGCGAAAAGGAAGCAACATGTATACAACCCGAGAGAGCCGAAAAGGAAGCAAAACTAGGAAAAAGTGCAAAGCATAAGGGGGGGTTGTGGATTTAAAGGAGAAGTTAGTTTGCGTAATAGTGAAGCACCAATATATCGAAGAGTGGGAAAAAAAACAAAGACTATTGGGCAACAGTATCTGACTGTTTCCTGTGACAACGGCTGGTTGTCAGGAGGCTCGAGAAGGCAGCTACGACCTTGACGTGCTAGGAAAACTTGCAACGTGAAAGACAATCCTCGGTGGTCGTGCATGCAACTCTGCTGCGTCCCCATCCCCTCCCCTGAGCTGCATGCAGAGCTTCTGTTTCCAAGCCAAACCTAAAGTCGTAAGCAGAGTGATCGAGGGAAAATGAAGAAAGCATTATGGCTACTCCAGTCACCAGGGAAAGAAAAAAGGTCGGGTTGTGGCAAGGATTTGTAAACTCTCCTAGGCAGTCTTTTAAGAGAACTAGGCGGTTAAAGGATGCTAAACAGCGACCAGATCAAGCACAAAAAGAAGCCATTTGATAGAAGTCTCATGTATAGTAAAAGAAACCAAAACCAGAGCCATTTCTGTTAAGACAAAGCTAACACAAAACATAATGGCAAGCAAAAATAGGGAAACCACACATGCTTGCACACGACAACAGAGAAGCAGCAAGGAAATTACCTGGGAGCAACTTGCACTCTGGAAATTGTACAGAAATATGATACCACTGACCTGAGATCCTGACAATGACAAGAATAAAACAGGTGCTGCAACCCTTTTCTCTGGTACGGCCAGCTGCTCCACAACGACTCCCACTACTTCCCCATCCGACCAGAATCCCTCCACAGGATGATCTTCTTCAAACCCTTGACGACTCCATTGATGCTGCGTGATTGCCTAGGTTGTCCTGGGTGGTGATGACACTTGAAACCCATCAACCAAGCAACCGAAGAGAAACCTCCCTTGTTGGCTAAGAACAACGCTTTTCCGACGACCATCTCCATCATGCATGACACTAGGAATACAAATGCTAGCAGCCACAAAGACAAAAACGATACAACACAGGAAAAGAAGAAACACCCAGCAGAAAATGACAAATAGTAGCAGACCAAAATAGCAACAAAAATGACATCATAAGAACAAAAACGTAGAGCAAAAGAAGCACAAACAATACTGCACAGCACATGCTTAGCAGTTTTTTCTTTTCTTCAAGCAAACCCCAAACCTTCTCCCACTCCTCTCCGTACCGTCGCCTTCAGATCTCTGATTCACAACTCCGTACTTCAATCGACGGTTGGAGATACCTAATTTCTTCCTCGAGCCCTTAGTTCTCTTCCCGCTCAATCCTGAGCTCGAAAACTGAAAGATCTCCTCATTACTCTCGTACCCACACTTATTGATCACGAGAAGCGACTGAAATTCGGAGGAGACAAGTTCATGGTTCTCAATCCGTTGCTCCTTCTTGAACTTATCGGAGAGAAGCAAGTGCTTGGCTACGAGAGTAGTGGATCTGGTCACGGTCGCAACGACGAGAAACTGCCACATGATTGGAGATGGTGGAAAGTAGTGCTGACATTTTTTTTCTCATAGTTCATGTGAAACCTACGCCACTAATGAATATGACAAAGAGTGTAATTAGTTACTATTGACTATAAATTTCCTATTGCAAGGTTATGTAATATGATAGATCAATTAAGTGGGCAGTTATCTTTTTAAAGATTGATCTTAGGAGTGGTTACTATCAAATTCAAATTAGGATTGGGGAGGAGTAGATAATTGTGTTTAAAGCTATAGATGAGTTATATAAATGGTTAGTGATGCTTTTTGGGTTAACCAATACTCCTAGAACCTTTTATGAAATTGATGAATCAAGTGTTAAACCTACTTTAAGAAAGTTTGTAGTTGTGTACTTTGATGAAATATTTATTTATGACTAGTTAAAAGAGGAGCAATTAGATCACTTGTGTAATGTATTTGGTGTCTTGAGAGAAAACAAATTGTATGAGACACCAAATTGTATGCTAATTTGAAGAAGTGCACTTTCATATCTAAAAACTTTTTCTTCCTTGGTTTCGTTGTGAAGAAAGAAGGAGTGAGAATGGACGAAGAAAAGGTGAGAGTCTTGAAGACTTGTGAAGGTGAGAGTCTTGAAGACTTGGGAACTTTATTTAGTTAGATAAGAGTTTATTTTGTACACTAATCATCAAGCTTTGAAGTATTTGAAAAGTCAAAGGCAACTAAGAACAAATATATATAGACGCTAAATAGTAGATGGTAAGCTTTTATTGATAAGTTCCCATATAAATTGATGCATAAGGCAGGGAAGAATCGTGTGGTTATTGATGTATTAGTTAGGAGGGTGGCTAAAGTAAAGGCCTTGAATATAGAGGTTGATGGTCTTGTATAATTGAAGGAGTTACATCAGAGTGATAGACATTTTTGAGAGATATGAGACTTGTGTTTGGTAAAAAAGTCTCATGATGATTTTCATATGCATAATGCGTTTTTGATGAAAGGAAATCAACTTTGTCTTCCAAGAACTTCACTTAAAGAGAAGGTGATTAGATAATTACATGGAGGAGGCTTAGTTGGTCACCTTAGTAGAGATAAGACTCTTGAAGAGGTGAGAAAGAGATACTATTGGCTAAAATAAGGAGAGACATTGTTGCTATGTAGACAAGTGTCAATTTGTCAGGCTTATAAAGGACATGCTTCAAATGCTAGTTTGTACATGCCATTAACAGCTCCTAATGCTATTTGGGAGGATCTGTCTACACATTTCGTATTGTGACTCCCAAGAACATAAAGAGGCATGGATTCTATCTTTGTGGTTGTGGATAGACTTTCTAAAATGAAATATTTATCTCTTGTAAGACGATAATGAATGCTACAGTTGTTACCAATTTATATTTTAGTGAACTTATGCAACTCCATGGTGTTCCTTAATCTATTACTTCTAATCGTGATATCAAGTTTTTGAGTCACTTTTGGAAGACTTTATTAGGGTTATTTGATTCTTTTCCTAAGTTTAGTAGCACTATATACCCATAAATCAATGACCAAACGAAGGTGGTGAATAAGACTTTAGGTAATTTGTTAAGATGCATATGCTGTGATAAACTCAAAAGTTGAGATTTTTTGATTATGTAAGCTGAATTTGCCTACAATAACACATTTCATAATATCATTGGTCTATCGCTATTTTCTATGGTTTACCGTAAGGTGCCTATTCATGCTCTTGATCATGTTAAATTGCCTAAATCTTCTATCGTTTCTTCTAATTCTACAAAGTTAGCTAATGAGGCACAAGAGATATAAGTGGAGCTGAAGAAGAAGATTGAGAGAACTAAGGAGAAGGTCAAGGTTAAGGTTGATTTGCATAGGAGAATTCAAGTGTTTAATGCTGGAGATGAAGTTATGGTTTTCTTGAACAAGAGTCAAACTAGGTCTTCATAAACTATAAAAAAAGGAAGTATGGTCTATTTGGAATTAAAAGAAAAATCAATGAAATGCCTAACGGCAATATTACTCTAACCTTCAATATTGTTCATCTTTAGCCTTACTTTTATGGTACAGAGCTTAGATATGTTGATAATAACTCGAGGTCAAGTTTTTTCATAAATGGGGTGAATGATAAGACATTTGAATTCTTTGATATAATAAAATATTTACTAGCATGAGAACACGCCTTATCTATCATCCTTCTCTAGATTTGTTTCTATCTGAGCACATGATATATTGAATAGCAAATAATACTTTATCCAACATCCTTATTTAGATTTCTTTCTGAGCAACGCAATCACAACTCATCCAACATCTTTCTCTGCTAAGATTTTGAATAATTTCTTATTTTATCTGATTTGTGTCTTATTTCAAACTTTATTTTATCTCTTTGATTTTTTCCCTATTTTATCTAGAACTTTTCTTAAGTTGAATTAGAGTTTCCTATTTTTGTTAGAACTCTACCTAAGATAAGTTAGGGTTTTATGTATGCCTATTTAGACAATTTTTAAGGTAAAATAGAAGAAATCTCTATGAATAAAATTCATTTTCTCATTGAGAATTTTTATCTTACAATCCTTGTATTAGAATTGTATTTGTTTGCCATATTTTCGTTGCATCGTAATGTCATTACCAGACTATATTGAATGAAAAATGCATATTGTGTATATTTTGTATGATGACTAAAGTTGATTGGACATATAAAAAATTATTGATAATTTGATTCAATATTTAAACTATAAAATCTAAATTAAAGAATAAGTGAACATTATATATTAATATAAAGTTTTAATTATATTTATTTGAATTTAAAATTTTCCTTTTTACTTATATATTTGTGACTCATTTGACAAATTTTTAGAATATAATCATAGATCTATCATTTTATGAGTTTGTTGGGATAACATTATAGGTCTTCTAATCTTCTTTACCTGCATGACTCTCGTAGTGAACCTACACTCTTTAGCTTATAATGCCCATCATCGAGTAATCAAATTTAAACTTTTAACTATATACTTAATTCGAATCTCAGTTGAAACTAAGAAACTATATATTGAATGAGTGTGTTGTTCTTTCAAGAATAACAATGGTTCAATCATCCGAGCATGTTGCTTACTCTGCCAAAGGACACTCAACGAAGAATTTTCTGATCCAGTATGCGAAAAATGTCAGCTTAATTATTTTCCGAGTTTATGTTAAACTTAATAGGTGTGGCTTTCTCTTCATATAATTTCAGCGTATATCACTGAATACGATAAAATGATCGTTGACATGTGCTGTGTGAAACAGTAATGCCCCTAAGTATCGTTGTCAAACGTAGCCTGTCTGCCCTCTTCCAGGATGTTTCAAGACACGCTCGTGGAACTTGTAGGAACAATTGTCGAACGAAATTCACAAAGCTGACCATATTATCTTTAGTCCATTGTCAACGAACTTATTGCTCCGGAAATCGTGAAAGACGCAAAATTTACAATGTATAAGGATTTCCACATGGCCGTTTAATAAAATGTCCCACGAGGACAAGAAATAATTGTAGTAGAATCCACGTTTTTTGTATTCGTCTTCCTGACAACTAGATTTTGAATTGCGCAGGATACGCCGTGGGCCGGCCGGTATTGCCAGATCAATGCTAGACCTCAAGTGTACCTATTTAGTCGGTGACTCGGTGGAGATGGATGGCCCTGTAAATCATAAAATCCAAGCCGACGAATGAGATACAAACTCCTGCAACCTGTTGATCTCTACTTTCTACATGTCTCAGATTTCTGATTATTTAAATTGTAGGATTAGAGCAATTAAACAAGAATTCCAACCTCCTACCTTCCTTTTAATATCCATCTAAAAAGAATTTAGAAAAGTCTCGTGACATTTTCAAAATCACCGTTCCATGTTAGCAATTAGAAAATACTGATTCTCATGCTGTTGATGCCCCAGCTGACGTGCTTATACAGTCATTCTTACGAATGACGTGATTATAATCAAGCAACTGTCTCACCTAGCTAGGAATAATAGTCTGAGTATGCAATCCATATTCATAACTAGCTAGACTTGGTCTCAAGTTTCACACTAAATTCCCACAAGTAACATCTCTTGTAACAGAGTGTAACTTTGAAATGGATCGTTCAAAGATTCAACAATGAGCATATGCCTGACTTTGACAATAAGTCACCTTTTTCAGAATTTAGTTCGCTAATAGACTCTTCAAAAGTTTCCCAACAGCAACAGCTAAGTTGGGCAAGTAAAGCTTTCTCCAACAACCTTAGTTGTAAATGTACACTAAATGGAACCTCCAACTTTATAAGTAATAATCCTTATTGTAGCCCTCCGTCCAGGGCCCATCTTACAGGCTGCTATGCACCGGCTTGCAGTAAGAGGAAGGCGGTTCCATGAACGACCCTTTACCACCTTACAAAAGTACTTGAAAAACAAAGTCAACTTTTAGACAGTGACATGTGGCGCGAGAGTTTGTACAATCACAACAGAAGAATTTAAAGAGCAAGCACCGCGTAATACAGATGTTATCACACGGATTGTGGTTTGGATCAGAAACCGTGTGAAACCATGCTTAAAAGAAGATCATTATTCGATGCTACTTTGCACGTACAGGCAGCGTACTGAGCTTTTTCTTGGTAATGAGTTACGTAACAAGCATATGAGTCTGTGCAAAGTCAAAATGGAACAGCGCCTCGTATTTGTGTTCAAAGTCTCAATTATTTTACGAATTTATACTATAAATACGTGTCCAAGGCCCAACTGATCACTCAAACAACCTTCGAAGTTGAAGAGCCAAAGAAAAGGCAGGAGCTAAGCAGAGAACACTGAAATTCAGGTTGAGATGTCGATGATGAAGCGTCTTTGCGTTATGTTAACCCTAGTAGTACTTGTAGTTTCGATGCAGCTCAGTGTTGTCCATTGTCGAGCTCTTCGTTCGACGACTGGAGCGGATATTGCTGGATGTCAGCAAGTTGTAGAAGCTCATCAATCGCTTGGTATGGCTTCAATCGCTGTTTCTTCGAACAACTCGAGCACTCGTTCTTCAGTAAGAAGCATGACGTTTAAACTGGCTTCCGGCCCTAGCAAAAGAGGCCCTGGTCATTAGAACACCGATCAGTCGTCTGTAACACTTAATTTCTTTTCTTGGTAAATCAGGGTTAATCTTTTTTCTTCCTTCATATACGACTGTATTTGATAGGAACTGCTTATATGGTAGATCGATGTAATTTGTTAGTCATATAGATAAAGGAATTTAGTGACACTCGTTGAATACATATTTTTCCATTGTAAGTGTTGATTTCATATATGAATGGGAATATCAAATCACCAACTCTCACTGCTCATGCCTTTGGAAGGATGAATGCAAGATACACTTTGAATATGTACTGATACGAAGGAAATTCATCAAAAGGGGACACATTAACTTATCTGGTGTTTTCTAATAATGTGCCAGCTGAAACAACCATACTATGGAGAGGCCGTATTCAAACTCTCTGTCACCAGCATATTAGTGCAACCGATCTCAATTAATAAAAAGAAGATCAATTTCCAGCAAGGGGAAGAGAAACATGGTATAGGGTACCAATTATAACTTAAATATTGAAGGAACACATTCAATATATGTATTTCAGGGGGAAAAAAAAAGGACTTAAGGATAGACCTGTTTACTCTATAGGGAGAATAAATAGTCCCTTTAATTTATTCTACTCGTTAAACTTTTATTTCTTAAAAACCTGTTCAAATTACAGTGTGCTGAGCGAAGCAAATGAATACGATGAGACGCAAACAACTTGGCCTGTAATTGTTCGTTTCACATTCATGTCTGTTTGATTTAGACCACAAATGTCAAATCTGCAGCTGACTTCCTCGTAGTGTGAACTTTCACTCTGGCATAAATTTCAATCCTTGCAAATGTCAAACATTCCCTCGGTCAAGATGAGGTAAGGTAAACGGATGACCTCACCGAAGGCTTTCTAATGGTCGACCTACCTCTCGTTGAATTCTAAGCAACGGAAAGCTATTAAAAATCAAACACCAACCAACGCCAAGTTTCTAGTCAAACGCTTGGGGCAGTTGATTAAATTAATCGAGCATGTGCTCAAGAATTTGGAAAGCCATCTTAGTTGATCGTGGAGGAATCATTCGCCATTGTCAAATTCGACTCAAAGAAAGAGTTGCTTGCCATTCATACGGCAATACATTTTAGACACAAAGCTCGTATAAGTTGTATTTTACCAAGGAGTGGATGACTTCTCCCCATCTGTCTACCGGATAAGCTGCTTGACAGAGATGAAAGATTGACGACGAACCAAAAAAAAATTATCTGGAATTAAAATTATTATTTGATTTTAAATTATTAATTAATTTATAATTTATTTAAAATATGCGATTACAAATTAATAGACATATCTAATTATTTCTTCAATATATTGTACATGCACATATAAAGAGAAGAACAGAGATCACAAATTTTACCTTTATAAAAAAATAATATTTATATATTGGAGAGTTAATACTCTTTGGTGTATAGAAAAGTAATATGCCTTACTTAAGACTTTGGACAATGTTTGGAACTTGGAAGTCAAGAGCTGTTGTTGATGTTATTAATGGGACTTAAGTAATTACTAAAAGCTACTAGACTTTAGTTAAATCGATAATTAGTTTAGTTTTTCTTTTTGGATCAGGCCCAAGGCAAATTTACGACGAAATCTCCCATTTTTCCAAGACCAACGGCAACGTATTAGAATATATACCTAAACCAAGCTCCCTTCAATATCAATATGGTCCCTAAGGTTATGTTTGATAGGACGTAAAGTTTTTAATGAAATAGAATGTAAATAAATGTAATATTAAAAAATTGTTGTTTGAAAAGAATGAAAGGTTCATAATATAATATAATAAAATATTATTTGACTGAAAGATTTACAATGTAATATAATGTATCATTTTACATTTCATCCTAAACATCTCAAATCAGAGGCAAATGAGATGTAATATAAAACTCTCCTCTTCCATACCATCTCATTCTATTCTATTATACTCTCTTTAAAAACGATGGTATAATATTACATTCCATTAATAAACTCTCGATCAAACAAACCCTAAGATCTGCTTACCCAATTAGAGGTGATGGGCGGGGGGTGAAGGAACCTTGTAGCCATTAACCATATGGCTTAGAAGATAAAGCTCTGACATAAATTGTATACAATGAACCAACAAAAAGGAGTATAAGCGTAATGCAACAGTTTTAATTTGACACAGCAAAGTTAAAAACCTTAAAATTTAAGCTGTCACATTAAATTTCACAAGTGGATATAACATTCTATATAAGCTACTCGCACAGTGAAAGAGAATTCACTAACCTGAAGCAAATAGCTCATAAACTTCATACATGTCGTACGAGATGCTGTACGATTAGATAATATTGTGAGAAATGCACTTTACAGAAAATGAAAGCACAGTACCATCAGATAAGTTCTGTTAAGAAGATCCTTTGAAAGAGATGCAGAACTCAAAAAAGAAAAAAGATATTGCAAACACCAGAGCTACAAATAGTATAGGGGGAATGACAAGTTAATCAATCAAATGAACAGTCAACGTTTAAAATCATAGGACTTGATAATTGTATCTGAAATTAAGCTCCAAAGGAAGACAGAAGCTTAATTGTATACGATATTGCACAATACGATATAGGCAGAGTTGCATGTTTTTTGCCAGAACATAATTAGATTTACAATGTAACACTCTCGTGAAAAAGTAAGCTTTCCCCTCTTCATATGATCATCAGCTAAGTCAGGGCACAAGGATTGGTGAGGTAACCAAATGCAATACAAATCTATGCCAACTTACATCCTTCATGGGCCTCATTTAAGGCGGATCACAAAACCTTCGTTATGTTTCCAACAAGAGAATAAGCAAATGAACTAGCCAACAAAAAAGCAATGTCAAACCAAGAATGGTCTGGCATCAATTTTCAAATGATAACACATGAAGTGGGAGTTGATGATAAAATCTCACATGTAACGAGTGAACTTCACCTGTATATTCCCCTCAGTTTCCTTATTTATGTTTTGATTCAGTAATGCATTCAAAATCGTAAGACCAATAAACCTCTCCTTTTGCTGAGGTACCTAATTTATAATATACCCAGACAAAAGATGCTCAACCAATGTTCTTTCAAGATAAAACATGCCCAGTTAATTAATCAAAATCCAAGTGCAACAGCAATTAAAGATAGGACCAACGAAACCCTATATAATGATATTAGAAAATTACTATCATATACTCAGTAAAAGTTCCATAATTTAATACAATCAGATCTTAGCATATTAAACATCAAAAACCAAAGAACCAGAAACTCATACCACATGATGCTTATACGTCCTAATAAAGAAAGATCACGATTCAGTCACAACGGGGTTCGACTCCTCCGACATCTCCGATGCACTATTTTCCACCGCCGGACCCTGCCCGACCCGAGACTTGACAGTATCGAGCATGCGCTTGCTGATCTCCTTGGAATAAAGCTGAAGGATCTCGAGACCATCTTCCTCGGAAGAAGCGGCGGCGTTCGCGACGGCGTAAGCCTCCTCCTCGATGCGGCGGGCGGCGGTCGAGGCCTCGTCTTCAGGAACGGTCCCGTACCGCTTGGACAGGACAGAGGAAGTAGACAGGGTTTCGATTAAGCGCGTAATGACAGCATCGCGTGTGCGCTGCTTCGGGGGCCAAATGCTGAAAGTAATGCCGCTGCTAGGAGGTTTTTTTGGCTCTTGTTGGAGAAGCTGGGCCGGAGACGAGTCGTGCTCCGCAGGAGGTGCTGTGACAGTATCGGATTCAGACATGGTAAGGAAGGTCAGAGAAGCTCGTAGATTTTGGTTCGTGAAAGGTCGAGACTTTCTGGGATGGATTAAATAAGGGGTAAAAAGAGTTATTTATTGTTGGTGAGGAATAGCGATGGTTCACCTTAGATCTTGTGGTTACATTTGTTAGTAGAACGGTGTCGTGTATTTGCAAAGCTAAGCAATGTAATATTGACATGGACCATATTCGTATTTCATAATGTAACAAATCTGAGTTAAAATCCCTGAATCTTATTTTTCATATGATCAATCACCGTACCAACTAAAAGTCTAAAAAGCAGACAGGTGAAAGATAGACGGAACAAAAAGTAAACAAAAGAACTAACTTAGAGAATAACAATTACAGTAGAATCAACTTTAGGCCATGGCTTCGGATCAGCGAGGAGATTTCTGTCCGGTTGTCCCTTCAGTACCTAATTACCTATTCTAGGCCATCCACTGATTCAGTGGAGCCAAAGTCAAGTACACGAGCCATTTTGCAAGCTTAATGTCAAAGTTGTTAGTATGCTCCTATTTATTAGGAGTCTAAGTAGATAGAGTTTGTTTGAATTATTTTTGAATTAGTCTGTAACAAATACCACGAGTTGTACTTGGTTGTTACTGGTATTTTTATCATGTAAAGGCTATAAAAGCCTGTAGTTGTTTAATAAAATTTGAACTGAACATTTCCTGAACTTTGTGTGTGTGATTAAGAGCCTATCAAATTCTGGTATCGGAGCTCGAAAGAGGGGAGTGAAACACTGTGAGTGTAGGTGAGTGTGTGATGATGGCTGAAACTAACAGTTTCGTACAAGCGTGTATTCCCAAGTTTGATGGGGATTATGATCATTGGAGTTTGATCATGGAAAATCTCCTTAGATCAAAGGAGTATTGGAGTGTCGTCCAGGG
>JANVCQ010000002.1:3065266-3079273 GCA_025531925.1 Erythroxylum plowmanianum
TGTGGTTCAATTGGTAATGCTGGATATGTGGTTCGGGCTTGCTTGTAATTTAAAGAATTGATAAATGGAAAAAAAGACATACTAAATATTTTGTCAACTCATATCCTTGACAAAAAAGTATGAATCTTGAATATTTAGTTTATTAAGAGCTTACAACATATGAAGTGGCATAGAAAATGAACAGATCACAAAATGCAATGACGGAAAAACTCATGACAATAAAAGGAAATGAGATATGGAAGTTAACAAGTTTGCTTTTGTGGAAATATCTTATCGACTTGAAATGGATATTTTAAAAAGAAAATCATGCAAATAGAAAATTTTAAAAGCACAAAGCATGACTTAAGCAAAGACATTTTCGTTCATCGTACTATTTTAAAAGATAAGAACCTTCACGATCTTGACTCGCACAAGTACAACGACCAGTCGTTTCAAAAAAAAAAAAAAAAAGTACAACGACCAGTCTTTTAATTTATTATCAAGTCACGTCAGCTCTGGTGTGCGTGAGCCGACAGTCCAGACTCCAGAGTCCAGACGTTTACGTTTCCTCGCCGGCCGCTTGCTTCTTTTCTACGCAAGAGATTTATCTTTTGCTTTTTTCATACAATTGTTGGAACGAGGCTTTCCACTACCATTTCCATTTCAAATTCACTAGAAATAGATTGAAACGTTTTCCCTTTTTACTGGTAGAAAAACCGATCCAAATAATGTATGTGCAATTTAATCGAGTATAAATAAAATAATTTCTTTTATTTTCTTATAAAAATTAAAAAATTATTAATTTATGAAGATTTACTTAAAAATTTAGTGTAAATAGCAAATTAATAAATGGATGATTCTTTTAAGATGTTCCTAACTCAATCTACGAGATTCAACTTGATTATACCAATTCAAATGTCTTTGCACAATCAGTAATGAAAGATCCTGATTATTTAATAACCTATCATTCAATTACTTTTTAGACTTTATTTTTTAGTCAGTCACTCAATTGTTTTTCTCAAGGACGCTCTAGATGTACCTATATAATAAAAAATGATTAGACAGTCAAAGAGATAGGGATGATTGGGATCTTATGGTAACTAACAACATTTACCTTATTCTAATATTTGAATTTGAATATTGGTTATCATCATAGGCAAATAACCATTAATTGTATATGCCAACATCTCCCACTCGCACATGACGAGAAAGACGTTGCATATTCCATCCCTTAACATTGTTATTGAACTTAATCATACAAACAAATGAATGTTGTGATTACTAAGTCTATCAAAATTCGAGAGCTCTATACTAGAAACCAATTAAGGCCATCATAGAGACATCAACTCTTAAATATAGAGAACATTAATTAAAGACTTACAAACAAATGAATGGTGTGATTACTAAGTCTATCAAAATTCGAGAGCTCTATACTAGAAACCAATTAAGGCCATCATAGAGACATCAACTCTTAAATATAGAGAACATTAATTAAAGACTCCTATAACTATTTGATTATGTCAGGTAAAGTATCTCTAATCCCTCACAGAGCATACTTATACCTCCACTCTTCGTGTATTATACTTATAATTATGTCACTTTTCTAATAGTGCCATAACTCGTCGATGAACAGGTATAGTACATGATCATAATCTAAATATTCTTCCTTTGGCCTAATATCAAATGGTTTTCAAATTAATAGCTTTCCTAATAATGCTCCATAAGGTCGGATCTCTCATGACCTTTGGCAACATAATAAAGTAGCTTACATTAACCATCAACCTCTTGACACAATCTAAAGCCATACGGCAACATATTACAAGACCAATGAAATGTCTTTAAAGACTCACACAGTAACAAAGCAGGGTTTCATTCACTCACTTCCTTTCATGATCGCAAAGCACATGCGTATGAATGCATATTACAGTATATCAAACAAGATATTGTACTAATCTTAGTCAAGTCGTTGCTCAAGCGCCTTAGTCAAGATCTTTCTATGTTATCTAATTCAATCAAATATACTAAAGATCTTGCATCTGGCTTTTAAAAAAAAAAAGCATATATGGATTGTGGGTGCACCATATATGATCTAACTATTAGATCTCATCTTGACATCTAGGCAAGGTCACAATATAAGTGTCTCATCTTTTGCTGGCCCTCAACAACACCTAGAAGGATAATTACTAGTGTGAGAGAGTCAACCATCTTGTTTCTATATAAAAAAAACATATATATATATGTGTGTGTGTGTGTGTGTGTGTGTGTGTGTGTGTGTGTGTGTGTGCTAACTATCACCAATGCATGCAAATACATAAAGATGATTAAATCAGGATATATTCAATAATTCGTAAGATTAAGTGGTGTTTACATTGTGCATCATAAGCTCTAATCCTATGTAAACCTAATGTCTAAACATGGCCCAAAAATATATCTCTCGATTTAGGTTTAGTCAAATGGTCAACGACCATTTGGTTCATAGAAATGTGTTGTAAAACCACATCTTGCTGTGACACTGCTTATCGAATAAAATTATTCCTTATATCAATGTGCTTAGTTCTTCCATAATACTTTGGATCTTTGATAAAATCTAAAGTAGCCTTATTGTCACAATAGACAGTGATAGGCTGATATGCATCTTTAAGCATATCAAGATCCTCAAGGAACCTTTTAAGTCACATTGCTTTTTGCACAGCTTACGTACAAGCCATAAATTTTGCTTCCATCATGGATAAAGATATGCATGCTTCTTTCTTACTCATCCAAGAAATAATGCCATTGCTGACTAAAAAAGCATATCTTATGCTCATCTAAATCTTTGCCATAATCAGTGTCAAAATATCGAATAAGTTGTAAATCCGAACCTTGATAGCACAACATATATTCTAGAGTCCCGTGTATGTAGCGAAGAATTCTTTTAACAACTTTCTAATGATCTAAACCAAGGTTTTCTTGGAAATGGCTTACTAAACCTACTGTAAAACAGATGTCAGGCTAGGTGCACATCGTGACATACATCAATTTACCCAAGGAACTCGCACATAGAGCACGACTCATTTTCTGATTTTCTTCAGGTGTTTTAGAGCAATTATTAAGGCTTAAGGATTCGCCTTTACCACAGGATTATTAATGGGTTTGCAATTATGCATTTAAAATTGTTTAAGTATTTGTCTCAAGTAAGTCTCTTGTGACAAACCAAGAAATCTCTTAGAGTGATCATGAAAGATTTTCACTCCAAGTAAATAATTTGCTTCACCTATATCTTTCATTTCAAAAAATTTGAGGACAACCACTGTTTAGTGATAACTATCAACTCCTTGTCATTTCTGGCTAACAGAATATCATTCACACATAATGATAGAATTATGAAAATTCCCTTATAATGCCTAAGATACACACAATGGTCTTCCTCAACCATCGTGAACCCATCATTTAGGATGGCTCGATGAAATTTAAGATACCATTGTTTGGATAAATGCTTTAAGCCATAAATAAACTGATTGAGAATGCAAACTTTATACTCTTGGCTTTCAGCAACAAAACCAACCGGTTGTTGCATATATATTTCTTCATCCATTTCTCCATTAAGAACTCTTAACATCCATTTAGTAAAGCTCCAAATCAAAATATGCGACAAGGGACAAAATAAGACAAACTAAGGCAAACCTAACCATAGGCCAAAAAGTTTCCTCATAATTTATACCCTCTTATTGTGTATAACCTTTAGCTACAAGTTGAACCTTGTACCTTTCAATGGAACCATCTGCCTGGTGTTTGATCTTGCGTACCCATTTGTTTCCAATATCTTTTCGCCCAGAAGGAAGATCAACCAAGTCCTAGACTTTGTTGGTCTTTATAGATTTCATTTCATCCTTCATAGCTTTACTCCATTCCTTACTAGCTTTTGACGAGATAGCCTCATGGTAATTTCTAGGCTCATCTTCATCATTAGCAATAGCCATGAAAGATTCTCCCTTACTCCTAAAATGACAATAGGGAATATTTCCAAGTTTGCTCCTTCGAGGATGAAAATCTTCAAAACTCATTAGGTTGTACTAAACTAGAAAGGATGTCGCTCCCACTATCTCTAAGTTATTAAGGAATTAATTCCTTAGTTTTAACTAGGTTGATGGATGTGCCAATCTCAATGTCTTCTAGTTCAAAGAGTTCTAGTTTCTTATTCACCTCATGTTTGCTAGGAAATTGTTCTTCAAAAAGTTCCACATATCGCGAGTCAATTTCAATTACACTTCTATCTTGCTGCTCATCGATGAATACATAACCTTTTGAGTGTCCATAATATCTTATAAAGAAACATTTCTTGCCTCTATGTCCTGACCTTTCATGTCAATGAAAAGTGTTGTGTATGTAAGCATCATAACCCCATGGTCACAGATTATCCAAACTTGACTTTCTACTAATCCAAAGTTCATAAGGGGTAGAAGAAACTGATTTAGAGGGCATATAATTAAGTTCATAGACTGCAATTAGCAATGCATCTCCCCAATAGGAAACAGGCAAATTTGCTTGTGCCATCATCAACTTAACCATGTCAAGTAAAGTGCAATTCCTTCTTTTTGTTATACCATTTTGTTGCGGAGTTCTTATAATCGTTGTTGTCAGATAATTACTTTTCTTTCACATAATTCTTTAAATTGATCAGAGAGATACTTGTGGCCTCAATAAGTTCTTAAACTTTTTATTTTTCTATTTAATTGATTCTCAACCTCATCAATATATTTTCTAAAGCCATCCAATGCTTTAGATTTGTGGGAGATCAAATAGACATGACCAAAGCACGTATAATCATCTATAAATGTGATAAAATAAGAATTACCATGCCTTGCCTTCAGATTTAATGGTCCACATATGTCAGAATGGATTAAATGTAAAGGAAATTTTGAGCCTTTATAAAAGGTTTTTTAGTTTAACTTTCATACTAAACAATGTTCACATGTAGGCAAGTCTATTTTAGCGAGTGGGCCCAAAATAACTTCTCTAGCTAGCCTTTTCATTTTCCCAATATGGCCCAATTTATTATACCATATAAGTGAATCATTATTTCTATTATCAATAGAAGTGAGTAGCGAAAATGAACTATTATAAATATTAGAACTACTAATAATATCCAAAACTATAAAACGATTCATAACATAACCAGAACCATAATAAATTGTTCCAAAGAAAATATCCAAACAATTATTCTCAAGCATAATGTGAAAACTATGCTTAAGAAAAGTAAGAACAGAAAGTAAATTTTGTCGAATATCCGAAGCATAAAGTATGTTATGGAGATACAATGGGTGACCATTTTGCATATCCAGTTTATAAGAGTTGATGCCTTGCACATCAACACTAAAATCATTCCCCATATATACTAATCATTCCCCATTATACTTTAATGCTACCAACTGAAATTTAACGATAATCAACAAACCCTACACGGTCCCTCATGACGTGGTCGGTTGCACTTGAGTCTGCAATCCATGCATAGAGAGATTCAACAACTAACACAATAGTAGCTACATAACAAGTAACAGGAGGAAAATGGTCAAGGTATACCTCTTGTACCTTTTTCAACTCAATGCACTCACGAGCGAAATGCGCCATTTAACCACAATTGTAACAGTTCATCTTGCTTTTGTCCTTTTTGTTAGCTCATTTCCCCTCTGGCGTTTGGCTTTCTTATTAGGCCTAGATTCATCATTTTGCTTTGGAAACACCTCCAATCTGTTTTCTCTTAGGCTTGAATGCCTTACGAGAACTAGACTGAACAACCAACACATTTGGAGGTCTGGCAGCACCTAGGCGCTCCTCTTGCAATTCCAAATGATGTGCAATAGCCTCAAAGGTTTTTATGCTGTCAATATATGTCAGATTGACTCTCATGTGCTCCTAATTATTAGGAAATGATCGAATCATTGCTTGGATTTGCTACTCATCAAAAAGATTGCTTCTAACCACTTTTAGCTCGCGTATCATGCCAGACATGATTCTCAAATGCTTTTTCATTAAATGTTCATGATTTTTTTTGTAGCTATCAAATTTTAGTGTCAGGCCACGTAGCTGAGTTATGGAAGTCTTTCCAAATTTCAGATTCAAAGCTGTCCACAAGGCATTTGCAATGGGGTATTGCTCATATTTGCACATGAGATCATTCTCCATACTCCTCAGCAATGTGATGCGAGCAATATTACTTTTCTTTTTCCATTTATCATAAGCTTCATGATCTCAACGGTGTTGAGCAATAGTACCCTCTTCGGGTTGAGCCATCATAGATGTTAAGGCCTCTAAGACCTCTTGCTCCTCAAACACATACTAAAATTTATGGTGCCATATATCAAAATTGTCACCATTAAACTTTTCACCTTTGTTAAGGATCATCTATGATTTGTTTGGAAGCTATCTAATAAATACAATGTAACATTTGAATAAATTTCGATTAGCACCATATATTCATCAATTTTGTGGCAAGAATCATATTAAATAATTATAATGAAAAATAAATGAGTAAAGGAGACTTTGATACTCCATAATCATATTACATCATAAAGTTTCCAACACATAATTATTTAAATAATTTTGCTTAACAAAAAAAATCATATATTGAGGAATAAATTTTACTCAACTCAATATAATCCCACTTATATGTACATCATATTTGGCATACCCGTTGTTTTAAAATTTTGTAACACTCAATGACAAATATGCCTTAAAAAAATTGCTAAAATCAAGTAATTTTGAAAAATGCAAAAATAATAACATATAACCAATTCCAACAAAAATAATCTCAAGAAAATATTTAAATATTGCAAGAATATTTTTTTACAATTTTCATATATATATATTGACATTTATTTCCGTTTTCATACAATTTCATGAAAATAAGAAATAAATAAATAAACCAATAATTAAATTCTGGCATAGGCAGAATATGATATTTAAAACTCCCACTAACTTTTCACTGGTTGTGCTCTAAATTATTATTTCTGTAAACACTACCTTAACAATAACAAAAAAAAATGAACATTACATATTATAAAAAGTATCATTGTCTTTGTCTTTCTTAAAAAATATGTCGGATCCACTCTTTATCAAACATTCAAGAAATGGAACATTTGACTCCCGTGACATATTTCTTAGCATATATCATCATGGGGGTTTAGTGGTACCAATATTTTTTAAACATGCAAACAGTCATATCTTTTTAACTAAAAATTCAATTTATGAAAATAATATATTGTTAGAATCATCTCAAAATCTAGTTTCTAATAACATTCATGTCAATAGGTTAATTCACATTATATTATGCAAATAATGTCACAAATCAGTATGTTACATATTTATGTGATATGTTGATTTTTTTGTTTATATGATAAGATCAATTATATCTGTTAAATATAAAATTCACATAATCATATCACAAACATCAAATAGCATACATGTCATGTTATCATACACATCATCATACATGTGTGAAATATTTCAATGGACGTTAACGTTTTGTGCTTTAAAAATGTCTTGTTAACATCAATAAGGCATATTTCATATTTTCTATATACAATTTACACATGTAATGTACCATTAGAATCCTCATGAATTCTACTTTCTAATGAGATGCACTTTCATATATTAATTAACAAAAATAATTTCTTCAAATAGAACTAGTTTCTCAAATTTGGCTAACTATAGATATACATACTCAAGCCAAATAAGATATGTACTTTCATTTATTCATTGTCATGCATAAGAACTAATAAGACCATGCACAACATATCTAGATTATGAAGAAAAGTCAATACGAAATTACAGATTAATTTGGTAATTAATCAACACAATTAATTAACTCTATGATTGCAACATGCTAGATTCAAGAATTGTATGAATAAATACCTATAAATTGAGGAACAATTGAGTCCATTGTTGTTTTTTGTAGAGCAATGTGAAAGAGACGTAGAGGATTGACTACCACTATTAAAAACCCTGATTAGAAACCCGTTCAGTTCTCAATGGGGCGACTATATTTAAGGTCAGCTAGTAGTAGAGCTTCTTGTGCACTACAAAGCATGGGCCAAGCTTACCTATCATAGCAAGCCCATGAACACAAGCCCAATGGCACGTATGAGAGAAGTACCATTGACATCTAATTAATCGAGGTTTGTAAAAAAACATGTTTATTATGTTAGTCTACAAAATTATGATAAAATTCTATCATTCTCCTACTTGGATAGCTTAATCAATATCAATGAACAACAGAAGTAAATCCTCAGATTAATATAACAATATGTGGCTACAATAGGATGTTAAAGGAGAACCAACAATCTCTCAATCATAAGCCTAAAATGAGGTTACAAGTATCTCAACAATATAGAAATCAGAACCGATAGGAGTACTTATAACATATATGCAAGATACCCATATCTCAATGACCTAAATAGAATGTGTCATAAAGAAATGCACATAAAATGGTGATCTGTTTGTGCAAGTTCAAACAAAATTGGCCTAAGCATCCACCCAAGATGTCAACTGAGATTTAACAAAATATCTCAGAGTAACAAAATGAGACTAGGTACAAAATGTCTCCAACAAAATGTCATAAATATACAAACATTTAAATGTATCTGCGCAGTACATCAAGAAAATATATGGCAATAACAATAATAGCAACAATTATAAGCAACAGTCTTTAGACTGAATAACAAAATAGTCAAATACAATGTTGCTATAAAAAATAACATAAAACACAGACTCCCACTAATCCAAGGCATCAAAAAATCTAAATAGACCCATACGGGTTACATGATTCACAAAAGCCTTAATAGTCAAGCCTTTGGTTAGAGGATCTGCCACCATAAGATCGGTGGGTATATGCTCTATACGGGTCTGAAAATCCTTAACCTTTTCTCTAACAAACATATACTTTGTTTCAAAATGCTTCGAACGCTTGGATTTCTTGCATATTTGAGAGAAGCCCACTACAGCAGAGTTATCACAATATATGGTTAGGGGTCTGGAAACACTCTTTACAAGATGAAGCTCAGAAATAAAATTCCTCAACATATTGCCCGACGAGTAGCTTCGTAACAGGCCACATACTCTGCCCCATAGTTGAAGTTGATGTAAGTGTTTGTTTGACACTTTTCTAAGATACAACTCCTCTAACAAGCATAAAGATATATCCTAATGTGGATCTGGGATCATCGAGGCAGCCACTATAATTAGAATAAGAATAACCTATCACCTTAAGGTGATTAGACATCCTGTAAGTGAGCATGTAATATTTAGTACCTTGTAGATACCTCAGAACTCGTTTCACAGCTTGCCAATGACCCACATCAAGGTTGCTCAAAAATCTCCCAAGTATACCAACAATAAAAGCAATATTAGGACGTGTACAAACTTGAGCATACATAAGACTGCCAACAACAGAAACATATGAGATCTTTTCCATCTCTGATTTATCTTTATCATTTTTCAGTGCTTTAAAAGCATCTAAGGATTCAGATTTCTCATGCAACAATTCAATCCAACCATACCGAGAAAAATCATTAATGAAGGTGATGAAGTACCTATAGCCTCCCATGGCAATAGGAGTAATGAGTCCACAGATGTCTGTGTGAATTATCTGTAATGGTTCCTCCTTCCTAGTCATTTTCTCCTTTCTTAGTTTAGCTATAAACTTCCCTTTATGCAATCAACACAAGTGTCAAAATCAGAGAAGTCCAGATCATGTAAAATAGTTTCCTTAATCAACCTCTCCATTCTTTCTTTAGAGATATGTCCTAACCGTCTATGCCACAACATAGAAGATTTTTCAGTAACCCTCCCACGTTTCTTTCTAACAACATCATTAACATCATCATGTGGTTGGTCAAAATGCGAAGAATTAGCAGTTAACATAAACAATCCATCACGCATAATTGCAGAACCAACAACAGTAGAATCATAGTACAAAATAACACCATTATTGATTATATGGAAAATGTATGAACAACTGTGTATAACAGAAATTGAAATCAAATTTCTTCTCATAGAAGGCACATAAATAGTATCTTTCAAAAACAAATCATGTCCACTACTTAACTTCAAGGAAACTATTCATATGTGCTCAACATTAACATTAAATCCATCTCCTAGTTGCACCATCAACTCCCTTTATTTGGTTTCTGCCTACTTTTGACTCCTGCAATGAGTTCGTTATATGAATAGTTACACCAGTGTCTAACCACCATGAATTAGGAGGAACATCAACCAGATTTGATTCAAAATAGACAAAGATTTGAGGTATATCTTTCTTCTTTTCTAACCATTTCTTAAACTTCATACAGTCACGCTACCTATGGCCATGTTCTTGACAAAAGTTGCAATTTTCATTAAAAACATGCTTGGGCTTAGCACCAAAACTCTCACCAGGCCCAGAAGGTAATGTAAGTTTATCATTCCCCTTTTTCTTAAAATGAGGCTTACCCTGTTTGTTTTTATAAATTTTCTTCTTGTCACAACTTTTGTGAGAAGTGTGATGAATACTGTGAGACTTTCCCTTCTTCATAGTATGCTCCTCTTGAATAAGAATGGAAATCAATTCATCAATGCTCCATTCATCTTTCTGAGAATGATAAGTAGTCCTGAGAACATCAAACTCAAATGGAAGATATTCAAACACCTACCAGATCAGATAATCCTCTCCCAGCATAACTTTCATGGCCTTCAACTTGTTATACCAGTTCATAAGCTTCATAACATGCTCACGAACACCACCCACACCATCATACTTGGTCTTAGATAGTAAGGACAAGTAATTAGACTTTTAGTCTTATCAAACTTCTGGAATTTTTCACCAACAACTTTGAGATAATTTTTGGCGTTATTAGTTTATGTGATGCTCTCTTTAATAGTTTTCTCCATTATGTACTTGATGGTCATCAAATAGAGCTTGTTAGAACAAACCCACTTATCATATTTAGCTTTATCCGCAACGAAAGTCTCAACAGTGGGTTGTGCAGGCTCATCCTCAAGAAGAGCAACATCAATATTAGAAACTGCCAAAAAAAGATTCAAAGATTCAAACTAGTCCTTATAATTGGTCTCATTAAGCTTAATCAAAGAATTTAAAGCTGGAAATTGATACAGAGCAAGGAGATTTAGCAAATGTATCAACAACTAGCAAAATTGGGCAAACAACACAGTTGGATTCTCATACAATTGCAATCCTATCTAAGGGTCCCAAATTACAACACAGATCATCTAGAACATTAAATTATGCCCTAAAGCTAATATCGATAGGATACTGAGAACTTAAAAACATAATTCAATGAATTAAACAAAATATTAGAAACCACACTGATAAAGACAAACCAATAGAGTAAGTGCATCATTAACATAACATCTAATGTATGCCCAATAACAACATCACAATAGCATTTTGTAATAATTGGTCTCACGATAGGCGAGCTCACAATTACACAAAGTGAATGACAATAGTCCAATAATATTCCCAAGATTGCCCTCATAGATTCCCGTTAGCACTATAATTACAAAATTAACCATATCAATCATATAATATAACATTATATGCATAAGCTACATCCAAAATTAATTTTGGTGCATAACTATATTATCACTGAGAGTACACAAGACCCCACTAGTCCAAAAAATACCAGAAACAAGTACAAAAATTTTCAAGATAAAATTCAGAGAGTACATTATATTTTTATTAAATTTAAAATTCAAGAAAAATAAAAATAAATGTTCCTATTATCCAAAAATTCTAGAAAATATCATTAATTAGAACAGGAAAAGTGAAACAAACAGGAAAAATTTGGGATAAAACGGCCAAGGGAGCAAGCCGCATGCACCTACACACGCCACCGTTGCAAGTGGGGAAGAGCAGTCAGGTCGGGTTGTGTCTTCTCCACCCGAAACCCTGCAATTCGGGTTACTCGACCCAGTCCGTGACCCGTTCAGAAAATGGTGATATCTTGCTCAATTTTGATCCGTTTTTAATGAAATTGGTGTCATTAGATTCAGAATTTAATGATATCAAAGGCCCCAATCAATTTCATGAAAAAAGCTACTAAAATGGTTGGAAAAAATGAAAATAAAATGATTTTCGAAAGGGGAGGGTTTGGTTTGGTTCGAGTTCTGGGTTTTTAAAGAACAAACAGAAAATTCAACATACGTACCACACAATTTAACATCAAATCGAAATAAATCAACAACAACAATATAGATTCCAAAGAAAACAATTAACAAAACCTGAAACCCCTAAATTCCATGAAAATAAATATCTCAAAAATTACCTAAAATTAGCAGTCACAATTATGGTTATCCTAGCTCTAATAACAATTGAAGAAAATTCAATACGAAATTACAGATTAATTTTGTAATTAATTAACACAATTAATTAACCCTATGATTGCAACATGTTAGATTCAATAATTATATGGATAAATACCTGAAAATTGATGAACAATTGAGTCCATTGTTGTTTTCTGTGAAGTAATGTGAAAGAGACGCAAATGATTGACTTGATTAGAAACATGCTCAGTTCTCAATAGAGCGATTGTATTTAAGGTCGACTAGCAGTAGGACCTCCTATGCACTGCAAAGCATGGGCTAAGCCTATCCATCATAGCAAGCCCACAAACACAGGCCCAGTGACACATATAAAAGAAGTATCATTGACATCTAATTAATTTGGGTTTGTACAAAATTATGTTTATTATGCTAGTTTACAAAATTATGATAAAATTATATCAGATTCACGAGGAACATAAGAAGAATCATGATTGGGCATTGATACCAATGAAGATTTACATAGAAACTTACTGTAAACAATGAAAGCAATAAATGAAGGATTCTTTTACGAAGTTCCTGACTCACAATATATTGAATCTACAAGAGGTACAACTTGATTCCACCGATTCAAGTGTCTTTACTGAATCAACAATGAAAGATCGTGATTATCTAATAACTTACCACTCAATTACTTTTCAGACTTTGATTTTTAGTCAGTCACTCGATTATTTTTTTCAAGTACGCTTAGGTAGTTAAGGAGATAGGAATGATTGGGATAACCTGTTTTACCATTTAACAATTACCTTATCCTAATAGCTAAATTAAAATATTGGTTATCGTCATGGACGGATTATATGCCAATAGTTTGAATTCATACAATCATGAAATCCCTAAATACCAAGATGTTATAATATTCTTGAATGATAATAAGGAATTTAATCAAAGAGGTACAAAGAGAGAGGTTTCCCTCGAGTTTTTTTATTGTTTGGATAAAATGATCAATTTCTGTAGAGTGTGTGGATTTAAGTTTATAATGACCTAGCAATTACTTTGTTTTGGTTCAAAGGAATTGATTCTAAGAGTAAAATTAAATCTTATAATAATCAAATTGAAAATGCGACTAGAGTAATTTATGGCAAGTTAAAGGATTTTTAATTTTATAAAATTATAAATTAAACAATAATTAGTTAAAAGTAATTAATTAATACTCATATTCTATAAATTTTCCTTTCTGATTTGGAAGTTAACAAGATTTGACATGGACAAATGAACAACAATAATAACAAGGTTTTGATTTTCTGTCAAATATTACAAAGAAGAAATGTTGGAACTTTGTTTTGTTGAGAAGGAAAAGGACAAAAAGGTGGAGGAGAAATTCAAGGGCCCTAGTTGTTAGGTTTTGGTTCGTCAAACCAGAGAATCCTTTCCGATATAGCTTTAAGTCAATTCGTAGCTGATTCAGATTAGCTGGTCCATATCCTATCCGATCATTGCGACGATAAATTTGCAAAAGTCTTCTAATCTTAGCGATGTTGTTAGAATTTTGCCATCATCGGAGTAGGATGCTAGCTATCAGACTCTAAATAAGAAATCACACTCAAAAAGACAGTGTCCGAGCTTTGTCCGAGGAAAGATTCTCTGTCCACCTTTTTTTTTAATGTCTAATCATACTTTTGACAAATGTTTCTAACGAATAGTACAAATTTTCACCAAAATTAGATTTTTAAACTCTTT
>JANVCQ010000002.1:3079373-3094406 GCA_025531925.1 Erythroxylum plowmanianum
TTGGAGGAGGAGAAGAAGTTTTGGGAGGAGGAGAGAAACGTCTTGAAAGCTCAACTCGCTACGGGGGAGGAGGAGAGTAGCGCTTTGAGAGCTCGACTTGCTATGGTGTTGGAGGAACAAACCAGGGCGATTGCTGCGCAGGGCGAGCTGACCAAGGAGTGCAAAGACTTGAAGAGGAAGGTGGCGATGGAGCAAGAGCTTTAGGCAAAATTCCTCGAAGACTGCCATGCGGCAGTGACGGATAAACTGAGGACCGAAGATTTGCTGAAGGAGGAACGAGGAAGCTCAGTGGTAAGAGGCGTGCGTCTCAACGCAACAAAACTCTGAGATCACAGGTTCGACTCCCGCATGCCCCCAAGAGGGGATAGGGTTCACTAAAGGACCTGGCGGCCAAAGGGGACAAAACCCAATGGTGCGGGCCCACCCAAACCAACTGGAAATAGATTGAAACGTTTTCCGTTTTTACTAGTAGAAAAATCGATCAAAATAATGTATGTGCAATTTAATCGAGTATAAATAAAATAATTTCTTTTATTTTCTAATAAAAATTAAAAAATTATTTATTTGTGAAGATTTACTTAGAAATTTACTGTAAACAGCAAATTAATAAATGGATGATTCTTTTACGATTTTCCTAACTCATAGTATATTGAATCTACTAGAGGTTCAACTTGATTATATCAATTCAAATGTCTTTGCTCAATCAACAATAAAAGATCGTGATTATCCGATAAATGAAAGATCGTGATTATCCGATAACCTATCACTCATTTACTTTTCAGACTTTATTTTTTAGTCAGTCACTCAATTGTTTTTCTTAAGTACTTATAGAATAAAAAATGATTAGACAATTAAGGAAATAGGGATGATTGGGATAACATGTTTTATCCCGTGGTAACTAACATCATTTACCTTATTCTAATATTTGAATTTGAATATTGGTTATCGTCATGGACAGAAAATTACCATCAATCGTATATGCCAACATCTCCCACTCGCACATGACGAGGAAGACGTTGCATATTCCATCCCTTAACATTGTTATTGAACTTAATCATACAAACAAATGAATGGTGAGACTATTGAGTCTATCAAAATTCGGAGCTCTATACTAGAAACCAATTAAGGCCATCATAGAGACATCGACCCTAAAATATAAAGAACATTAATTAAAGATTCAGTATACCCCAAAACTATTTGATTATGTCAAGTAAAGTATCTCTAATCCCTCGCAGAGCATACTTATACCTCCAACTCTTCGCGTATTATACTTATAATTATGTTACTTTTCTAATAGTGCCATAACTCGTTGATGAATAGGTATAGTACATTATCATAATTCAAATATTCTCCCTTTGCCCTAATGTCAAATGTTTTTCAAATTAATAACTTTCCCAATAATGCTCCATAGGGTCGAATCTCTCGTGACCTTCGGCAACATACTAAAGTAGCTTACATTAATCATCAACCTCTTGACACAGTCTAAAGTCATAAGGGAACATATTATAAGACCAATGAAATGCCTTTAAGGACTCACACAATAATGAAGCAGGGTTTCCTTCACTCACTTCCTTTCATGATCGTAAATAATATGCGTATGAATGCGTGTTACAATGTATCAAACAAGATATCGTACGAATCTTAGTCAAGTCGCTGCTTAAGCGCCTTACTCCATCCTCAAGGAGATATAACTAAACTTAGGAATTTTTTGTGGCCTGGAAAGGTGGATATAAACTCTCATTCCAAGGTTAAATGAAGTGACATTAATAGACCAAAAATGGATAATGAAGTGAGAAGCCCAATACATTTGAAATGAAGAGAGGACAGAAATCACCAATTGTAATCTACCAACATAGGAAAGGTTTTTGTGAGTCCATTTGTTAACTCTCACATCAACCTTATCCAATAAAGGTAGGCACTCCCTCCTCGATAACCTTCCTGTAATGAGAGGTACTCCCAAATATTTAATTGGGAGAGATCCTTTCCTAAATCCAGACATTACTTCCATTTGATTGGTCAAGTGATCCATATCATGAGATAGGAAAAACTGACTCTTGGAAGGATTCATATCCATTCCTGAAAATCTAGGAAAGGAGCTTAGACAATTGAGCAAAGTTTGAGCTGAACCTATGTCAGCATGACAAAACAACAGTAGGTCGTCAGCAAACAAGAGATGAGTGAGTTTAAGAGTTTTGTACCTCCAGTGGTATTTGAAGGAAGGACTTTTGACTATGCAATCATTCAAGCTTCTAGAAAAAACTTCCATACAGATAATAAAAAGGAAAGGAGATAAAGGATCTCCTTATCTTAGTCCTGATTTTCCTCTAAAACAATTGGATGGTGAACCATTGATCATAATAGAATAAGGGGAGGAAATGCACTCTTGGATCCAAGCAATGAACTTTGGAGGTAGGCCTATAGCTTCTAAAGCATTAATGAGGAAATCCCATTAAATGGAATCATAAGCTTTTTGGAGGTCAATTTTGAAAGCACATCTCTTTTGATTATTAGAAAGGTGATAATTCTTGAAAATTTCTTGGGCCAACAAGATGTTATCCCCAATTCTACGATCCTTAATGAACGCACTTTGGTTGGGACTTATAATGTGAGGAAGGGTTTCTCTAATCCTATTAGCAATGATTTTTTTTCTATCACCTTATAAAGCATGTTGCAACATGAAATAGGCCTATAATCTAACACTGTGGAAGGGTGTGCTTTTTTTGGAATCAGTGTGATAAAGGTGGAATTAAGCTCTTTGAGAAGTTTTCCATGGTGGAAAAAAATCTTGGATGGCTCTAGTGATATCCTCTCCAATAATGTGCTAAGTTTGTTTAAAGAAAAATCCATTAAACCCATCCGAACTGGGAGCCTTATTAGGGTTGAAAGAATTGAAACCTCTATAAACTCTTGAGCTAAAACTTAAACCATAAAAGAGTTATAAAGATTTTCAGGTCAGGCATGAGGGAAAAGGTTGTCCACAAAGTCCTTAGAAGATTGAAGAGACTTTTTACTCCCAATAGAACCTAGAAAGAACTCAAAAAAATTGGTCTTTTATCTCTTTATAACCTACAATCTTTCTCCTATTACCCACTTTTATAGAATGGATGTTGTTTCTGTTTCTGTTAGCAATGAATGAGTTATGGAAAAATTTGGTGTTCCTATCCCCCTCCTTTAACCATTTAATCTTGGAACCCTATTTGAAGAAAGACTCTTGATCTTCTACTCCTTTAACCATTTAATCTTGGAACCCTATTTGAAGAAAGACTCTTGATCTTCTAAAGCTCTAATTAATTCATTAATAGCCTCCAATTCCTTAGCAAGCAACATAGTATACTTAGGCAAAAGTCTCAATTGATCCTTAATAATATTAAGATTTTCTTGACAAGTCTTAACTCTAACATTCACATCTCCAATCTGTCCAGAATTAAGAACTTTGAGGGCTTTTTTGACCAGCTTGAGTTTAGACACTACATAAAACATAGGAGAACCCTGAATTTTAAAGGACCAAGCTTCCTTAACTAATTGGATAAAATTGGGCTGAGAGGAAAGAAAATTGGAGAACCTAAATGGAGAAGCTCTTTTCTGCATGGAAGATAAAAATCTAACCTCTACTAGAGAATGATCTTAAATGTTCGAGTAATGTATAACACTATATGATCTAGGAAAATTTGAGCTCCAAGTCGAATTAATGAGGGTTCGATCTAACTTCGTTGCAATATAAAAATCTCCACTTTGTTTGTTGTTCCATGTAAAACATAGACCACTGGAATTAAGATCATACAGTGCATTTCCTTCAACACATTGCTAAAGTCACTCATACTCTTTAGAGTTGAGTGATTTATAGGATCCGCCTCATGCAGAAATAAAATAGCATTAAAGTCACCCGCAATAATCCAAGGCAGATTTAACATGGAAAGGTTAAGGTTTGACAGATCTGTCCAAATGTTCTTCTTATGGTTTAGGTTGTTAGACCCATATACACAAGTCACTAGGGGGGGTTGCTGCGCACTGGTCCTGGAAGTCAGCTCTAAATGAATAAACTGATCATTGGAACTTAGGATGTTGCACAGAAAACTATCAGGTTCTATGCTAACACTATTCTAGCATTAGAAGTACAATCTAAATTACTGTAACAAGGCCACCTAGGAAACAAGGAGGAGCATACATTATTCAAATAAGAAGGAGACCTAGATTCAAGCAAACACACAAAAGACAGACAATCTCTTAAGACAAGCATGTACTGCTAATTGTTTTTTGGGGTTATTTAGACCCCTAATATTCCAAAAGACTAAATCCATAACCCAACAACCAGAAACATCTCCTACTTTTGCTTTCTCCTAGGTTTCCTACCTTTTTTCAAAGTAAAGTCCCCCTCTGCCCCTGCACCCCCCATATTACTAGGACTACTAGGAACTAATTCAGAATTAGAAGAGGAAGGATTTATACCTATTTAACTTATGATAGGAGCCTTCAAATCCTAAAGGTTTCCATTTGAAACATCTTGGTCCATTTGTTCCCTACGCTGTAGAGTGGGACTACTAGCAATACTTGAAAATTGTTCCACTAGTTGATTCATCCCTATAATATGTTCCATCAGAAGAGGTCCTAAGCCCTTACATTGGTCTTCAGTTTCAGAGGTTTTGATCTCCTTTTCCTTTTAGATGGACTTTTCTGTAGTTAATTCCAACTCTACTCCATGATCCTCCTAGTTGTTTGTTGTCACCTCTTTACCTCTCTCCAACTTATGATGTTCTCTAGTTTTGAATACTCTACCTATCGGTGCCCATTCCCTTTTCTGTGCACTCTGATCAGGCCTCCATTCATGCTCTGTCCTTATTTCCTTAAAAGTTCTATCCCCATCCTCATTGTATATAGCTAGTTGAAAAGAGGTAGGCCAGTTTCTTTGTATTTCTAGCTATATACACATCCTTACATATACAATCCGAGCCATCCTAGCAGTTTGTGAATCCATGAGAAGCGGGTGTCCAACCACACTTACAATTCTACCTAGCCCTTATGTATTCCAGTATTTTACTGGAATGTTATAAAATCTCGCCCACACTAGGGCACACCTCACAACCTCCTGTTCTCCTCCATTCAAACTCCATTTCTTCAAAAATAAGGGTTTGCCTTGTATGTGCCAGGGGCCCTTTTTCAACATAGAAGTTACTCCTAGTTTCAACTCAAACTTAAACAAGAAATTATTGGAGCTAGTAATCAGAATCTCCTTCAACCCAAACTCAGATGAAGATTTAGTCAAAGCTCTGTGTACGACAGGGAAAGTAGGTCTCTTACTGATGAAGAAACTAATCAGTGCTAACCTGAAGTTTGCAGTTCCTTGCTTAGCTAACTCTGGAGGAGGTATGACAAAAATCTGATTCTCCTTGATCTCCGGTGGGTAGTAGGTTAAAGCTTTGTATGTCAAGGTTTCTGACATGCCATTTACAACCACATACTTCCAAGATCTGCTACTACCCTTAGCTTCTAGATCTTGATCTACAGCTTTGGGTGCTGACTCCAGCTGCGACGTGACTGTTCCTTCGACTCCTAGGGGTTTGTTTGCAATCTGATTTGGTTGAATGTGAAAGGGGGACTTTTGTAGGGATTTCTGTGTCGAGGGGGTAAGGATGGTGTTTGGGTCAGTGTTTGATTTAGGGTTTGATTTAAGTTTTCATTTGTGGATTTGTGGTGAGTCTGCAGTTCATGGGTAGTTAAAGGTGAGAGAGGGGATCGGGGTTGGGTAAGAGAGGAGGATGAAGCCATGGAGAGGGATCTCACTCACCTGTAATCTCAGAAGTTCTGGACGATCTCTCGTCCAATCGCTTGCTCTCAGATGCTCTCATCTCCACTAATAAATAAGATTATAAGATCCACTTTCATATATTAATTAACATTGTCAAATAATTTCTTCAAACAGAACTAGTTTCTCAAATTTGGTTCACTGTAGACCTACATATTTTCATTTATTCATGGTCATGCATAAGAACTAATGAGACTGTTAATGGACATTTTATATTGACTTAGATACATAATTTGCTAGACTTTTGTCTATTTAATATTTAAATTGTACTAATTAAAAGTTATTTGTTTTAATTTTAGACATATATTGAATTTGGAAGGATCAAAAGCATCAAACAGGAAAAGCTCTAGAAAATGTTAACGAGTGTATGTTTTTGCATGCAAGAATGTGATTTAATGGACAAGATGGCCAGGACAAAACGACAATGTAAAAAAAATAATAGAAGAGAAGCAGCAATATGGCAATATCATATGAAGGAAATGACAGCAGCATGAATGGTTTGTGGAAAGCATGCATCACGCGAAAAAGAGCATTAGTTGCGTGAGTAAAGGTGAAGAGAGTAGCATGCGTGAATAAGGTGGACCAAGAGCTTTATTTGTCACATCAACAAGGAGAGCAATAAGGCGGCAACATAAATAGAAGAACGAAAAAACAAGAAGTGAGTGTTGCATGAGGACAGCTAGGCATGAACAGTGAAAGTGGATCAAAAACCTTCACATATAATTGTCCCATCAATAAATAGTAACAGTGTGAACTTGCATGAAACAAGGAGAAGATGGCGAGCGTGAAAAGAAGATAACGAAGCCAACAACATGTGTGTAAAAGGTGGCCAAAAACTCTCCTAGAATCATGAAGAAAAGAGCAGCTGGCTGGTGCAGTGAAGAAAGGTGGTTATGCGTGAGTTGAGGGGATTCAAGAGGGAAATGACAAAGCAACTGGAGAAAAGTAACATGGAAGCAGCTGGAGGAAAGCAACGTTGAAGCAGCTGGTGGAGAAAAAACAATGAAGACAGTTGGTGGAGAAAAAAACGTGGAAGGAGAATGTTGAAGGAGGAATGTGCATGAGCAGCTGGAGCATAAAGAGCAACGAAAACAGCTCCTCCAGCACTCACGTTACACCACCACTCAACAAAGACTCTCCACTCACACAACGTTGTAGCTAGTGGCTAGGGAATAACGTTGTAGCTGGTGGCAGGAGAACAACGAGATAGCTAGTGGCATAAAAAAGAGCCGAAGCAACTAGTGGCATAAAAAAAAGAGAACCGAAGTAGCTAGTGGAAGGAGGATGTTGAAGAAGTTGGCAGTGGTGGAGTGAAAAAAAAAGAAAAAAATGTGAACAAGAGGAGAGTAGCGTTACAGTGAAACAAGAGCAGGAGGTAGCAGTGGAGAAGGGACATGTGTGAATAGGAGTGGACGTAACTAATTATTTATCACGTCAGCCCTCATCCAACAATACAACAATGTAACCCTCCGTCAATATAAGCAGTCTCCGTTCACGCAATCCAGCTGTTACTGAGATTTAATTTATTTTTATTCTTTATTTATTTTAATTGTGTGAATTTAATCAATACAACCATATATTATGACCATGATTTATGTTACATTGATAAATATGTGTTAGTAAGTTTTTTTTTGGTTAAAGTTAATATTGATATTAGATTAGGATAATTTTTATGATATTAATTTTTGCTTGATTGAATGTATATTTAGTCCTAATATAGCTTGATCACCTAAATTAAGACCTTAGATGATTGAATGTCATAACCAATGGGATTTAATTTGTTGAAAAATTAATCAAGCGACATATTTGAGACTAAAGTATAGACCAATCTTAAGATCTTGTGTGAGGATACCTAGGATTAACGAACTTAGTTTTAGACTTCTTGTATTGAACACCTTTTATTCCGAATTATCTATGAACCAAGTGGGTGATTCGGATTTAGAAGAGAAAGGAATCCCTATGAACATTGGATTCGACTTGCTTAAGTGAAGTAATTCCTATATTAATCCATCGTTACAATTTTTGGTGTCCAATCTAATTGAAGTCCGATACCTTAGCTGATTTTTGTCATTTGATTAATTATAGTTGTTTTTTAATTCATATCTTGCATTTTCATATTTCATTGATTTGCTTACTTTATTTTATTTTATTTTCAAATCAATCAATTCTTGATCGTCCGAGTATCGTTTAATTTAATTGTCTTGCGTGTTGGAATTCCCTTAGATACGATATCCAGTTCTTACTATTTTATATTAGTTATCAACAGGGTGCGCTTGTCTCTAGTTGGTCTAGATAGAATTCTATATATATATATATATATATAGACAGCATCAGAGACCATGTACAACATATCTAGATTCATGAGGAACATGAGAAGAATAGTGATTGGGCTTTGATACCAATGAAGATTTGCATAGAAACTTATTGTAAACAACGAAAGCAATAAATGGAGGATTCTTTTACGAAGTTCCTAACTCACGATGTGTTGAATCTACGAGAGATTCAACTTGATTCCACTGATTCATGTGTCTTTACTCAATCAACAACGAAAAATCGTGATTATCCAATAACCTGTCACTCAGTCACTTTTCAGACTTTATTTTTTAGTCAGTCACTCAATTGTTTTTTTTTCAAAATACGCTGTAATTAGGCAATTAAAGTAGGGATGATTGGGATATATGTTTTATCCCATGGTGACTAACAACAGTTACCTTATCCTAATATTTGAATTTAAATATTGGTTATTAGATGCCAATAGTTTGAAGTCATACAATCATAAAATCCCTAAATACCAACTTCTCTTCTTCTAGATGTTATAATATTCTTGAAGGATAACAAGGAATTTTAATCAACGAGGTACAAAGAGAGAGGTTTTCCTCGAGCTTTTTTTATTGTTCGGATAAAACGATCAATTTCCGTAGAGCCGGTGGATTTAAGTTTATAATGACCTAACAATTACTTTGTTTTGGTTCAAAGGAATTGATTCTAAGAGTAAAATTAAATCTTATAATATTCAAATTGAAAATGCGATTATGGCAAGTTAAAGGATTTTTAATTTTATCAAATTATAAATTAAACAATAATTAGTTAAGAGGAATTAATTAATACTCATATTCTATAAATTTTGCTTTCTGATTTGGAAGTTAACAAGATTTGACATGGACAAATGAACAATAATAATAACAAGGTTCCGATTTTCTGTCAAATATTACAAAGAAGAAATGCTGGAACTTGCTTTGTTGAGAAGGAAAAGGACAAAAAGGTGGAGGAGAAATTCAAGGGCCCTAGTTGCTAGGTTTCGGTTCGTCAAACCAGACAATCCTTTGCGATATAGCTTTAAGTCAATTCCTAGCTGATTCAGATTAGCTGGTCCATATCCAATCCGATCATTTCGACGATAAATTTGGAAAAGTCTTCTAATCTTAGAGATGTTGTTAGAATTTTGCCATTATCGGAGTAGGATGCTATCAGACTCTAAATAAGAAATCACACTCAACAAGCCAGTGTTCGAGCTTGTCTGAGGAAAGATTTTCTGTCCAATTTTCTTATGTCTAATCATACTTTTGACAAATGTTTCTAACGAATAGTACAAATTTTCACCAAAATTAGATTTTTAAACTCTTTTTCCAGTTGTACTCGTACAAAAAACTAACCTAAGTAATATATATGCAAGCAAAAAACATATTAATTTCTTTTATTTTATTATGAAAAACATAAAACTTACTAATCAACTTTGTTACATTTGTGACTTAGGGCTTGATAAAAAGCTACATGCAAGCTTGATTTTCCCCGAAAAAAGTTTTAAACTGAGTTTCAAATATTGAAACGTCAAACTAATTTGTACTATGTTAAAAAGTAATTCTTTAAGGTAATATTCTGGATTCCTACAAATCTTTTTCTTTTCATTTTAAGAACATTTGTAGTTTTTTAAAAGACTTTTGTATTTTTCTAATGTCTTTGTGTACATAGGATTCAATTTACCTGTATCAAAGAGTTCTATTTAGCTATTATAAATAGATTTTATGTACTAATAAAGTGGTAAGACAATTCTTTTTAATTTATTTTCATCTTAATTGTCTATTATCTTTTACCATTATCGTCAACAAATTTTTGTACAAGAAATTTTCTTAAACATTGATATATCTAACAACATGTTATTTCAAGGATGAGTTTAAACCTCCTAAAATGTCATTCGAGTGTGGTCCAAAATTTGATTAAATCTAGTTCATGCAGTTTGAGATTTGCCCGTAGTCCAAACTGTCCCAACCCAATCTGATTTGATTCATCAACCCCTCTCCATCGTCTTTTGTCACCCCTTATCTCTAATCAAATCTAGAAGTTCCCCGCATGAATTGTGTATTTGGAATTCAAAATGATTCCATATATTTGCTTTCTTAATTTAAACCCCCCAAAAAACTGACTTCAAAATAAGATAATTAGAGAAAACCCCTTCAAAAATCATTCCTTTAAAAACTTTATCATCAGGTAAAAAGGGTGGGAGCTATATAAATGAGTGTTGTAGTGAGAGACCTAAAAAAGAATGAGAACTGAGAAAGAAATCGCTGGAAATTAAGAGAAAGACTGAAAGATAGTATGAGCATAACAAACAAAATGAGTAGAAAAAAAGTTAAAACTTATAATGAAACGCATGACTAAATGAGAAAAAGAACAGCATTTTCAGATAATTGACAAGAAGAAGAGAGGACCACAAAACCAGGCGACGATTTTTATAAGGAAGTTCAGAGCCATCGTCAGAGCCAGACTATCAATTTAATACTACTCTAGCAAAGCCAAGTACCATTTGGACATGCTGACATCCGATGATCTGCAACCAAGGAGTGAACATGGGTTTATCTTGATGATGAGAGCAAGTCGTCCATTCCTGGCTTGCAAAGAACCTCCAAGCGCATTGATTTGGTTATTTTTCACGTAGATCCAAGCACCGTCCCTGTTCCCCTTCTCGATCGCCTTTTTCACCTTCAACCTCTCGGCTTTCTCCTCTTTCTCGCACATTCTCACCTGTCGCTGCAGTGATGTGGCTGTGCAGTTCAAGTCCATTATCTGATTCAACAGCTGCTCCATGTTTCCAATCGGAATTGATCATGATTTATAGGGTTAGGGTTTTCGATTCAAGTTATCGGATCTTGAAATTGGTATCAGGCTTTTGGATGCAAAAGAGAAAGTGCAGACAAGAGTGTGATACTTCCTGCCGACAGGCGCTTCTAGAGTTCTCTAGGAATGTCTAGTGCGCGTGTCTCCCTCAATGACGCACGACCTGCTAAGAAAACCAAACCACCAGACAAGACTTCTAATCACTACCCTTCTTCGTTTTCCACCCACCAGGTATCCCATTCCCCGTGATGGTTTGTCAGCCCGCATCTGGTATCTTGGAAGGATAAAGTTATTGGTCGAGAAAAAGCCAAGGAATGTGCCTATGAAGCGCAGGAAAGGATCCCAATAGATCTACTTGCAGAGGGAATTGTCAAAAATGAATTCAAGAATGGCAACACACTGTTACCCACGTTTCAGGTTGATCCTAACTATATGGCCAAGCTTGAGGATCTGTGGCGACAATCGGTGGTTGTTAAACTTCTTGACCGCTCTATCACTTTTAAAGTTCTATACTCAAAGATTGAACGGCTTTGGTCACCTACTGGTGGTTCTGATCTTCTTGATCTTGGTCATGATTTCTTTTTAGTCAAGTTTGATTTGCACTCAAATTTTGACGATGTAATGGGGGGAGGTCCTTGGCTTATTTTTGATCATTATCTGCTTGTTCGTCCATGGAGCCTGGTTTTAATGCAGCTCATGCAACAATAGATTCTACAATGGCCTGGGTGAGAATTCCTGATGTGTTTGTCCAATATTATGATGAAGACCTCTTACTAGCCCTTGCTTCAGGGGTGGGTCGTCCCATTAAAGTAGATAGAAATACTATCTTGGCCAACCGAGGACGTTTTGCGAGAGTTTGTGTTGAGATTGAATTAGATAAGCCATTGGTAGGCCAACTTGAGCTCAATGGACGCGTTTACTACGTGGAATATGAGGGTCTTCATACTATATGTTTCAAATGTGGTAAATATGGGCATCAGGATAGTCTTTGTCCAATTACACTTGAGGTAGAGGCTCCTACTCCAGCCGAGCTGCGCAAAGGAGATGGTATGGTGATGGAGGAGGTTGCTAGGGTTAATCTTCTAGATTCTTCTACAAGGCGAGATAGTTAAAATATTGCCCAACTCCCGGGATTTGGGGCTTGGATGATTGTTGACAAAAGAGTACGACGACCTTCTAGAGTTAAACAAGTGGAACGTACCTCTACAAATCAGCGATCTAATGTCAATCGCTTTGGTCCGCTACGAGATGAGGCATGTGGTGCAGTGGTGGAAGTTTCTGTGGAGGTGGGCACAATAATGATGTGGGCACAATAATGATGATCGAGTTGGATTCACTTTCACAGTGGGCTCACGTAATGGGACCAAACGAGGTAGACAACCTGCTAAGAAGATGGATTCTATTCCTAAATGACACAACCCCCCGATTGGGCCCAAAACAAAGTCTCTTACCTTAGCCGATCAAGTTGACAACCCGGTGAGTAAGGAAATTGGATATAAGCAATTTGGATCTCTTCATGGTGGCCCATCAGTAGTTCCCTTCATTGCTTCTTCCTCAAAGAATAACAACCATATCTTAGCTGCTAACCAACTGAACAATGAGAACCTGGTGCATATGGTGGCGTCCCATTTTCGTCAGGGATTTCAAACTACCCTATCTTCCCCTAGTTTAAAGCATTCTACAGCAGTCCTTCGTGATGACACTCCTCTACAGCAGGTGCAGGTCTTCCATTATGATGAACCATCTGATATAGGCCAGCGTAACACACAAAAGCAGGCCACGTCTCTATTAATAAATTTGGAGACTTTGATGGAAAGTGATGTTGATGCTATTATCTCTTCCAATGATTCCGGAGATATGGATGCAGTTCCAAGCACTTTTGCTTGATTAATTTACATTTACCTCTTATTTATTCTTTTATTTAATGATGAATATGAATATTCTAGCCTGGAACTGTCTTGGTGCAGCTAAACCCACATTCATGAATTACATCAAGGAGCTCATTCGCTTACATAAGCCTAATATTCTGATCATAGTTGAGTCACACATTTAAGGCGATAAAGCAGATAAGGTTTCTACAACTCTTGGTTTTGATCATATCGTTTGTATGGATGCTACGGGATTCTTTGGAGGGATTTGGTGTTTATGGAAAGGCATCCCATTACATTTATAGGTTCTTGTTTTGCATTGCCAATTCCTCCACTTTATTATTTCCGATGCCCAACAAAATGTTTGATTCTTGACTGCAGTATATGCCAGCCCTCATGCATCTGGGAGAGTGATTTTTTGGGAGGAGATCACCAGGCTCTACAAGCTAATTAATTGTCCATGGGTGCTTATTGGTGACTTTAATGACTATGCCTGTCCCAGTGAGAAAAGAGGTGGCACTTATTCCTTGAATCGAGCAATCAAATTTCGTCAAAATTGTGACCGGTGTGGGTTGTTGGATTTGGGATTTAAAGGCATTCCTTTTACATATTGCCAAAAACATAATGGCCTACTTTCTACTTTCGTCCGTTCACCATCTACCTCGTACACACTCAGATCACAATCCTATACTTCTTAGGCTGCATGGTTTTATTCCCTCTAACGCCTCGAGAGAATTCCGCTTTCAAGATGCATGGACTCTACATTCTGACTTCTATTCTGTTGTTAATAACACTTGGAACTCAGAACATAGGTCCTTGGCTGAAGCTCTCACAATTGTTGAAGAAATGGCTCTGCAGTTCAATAAAGAAGTCTTTGGCAATATATTCCAATGAAAAAGAAACATTCTTGCTCGCTTAAAGGGAATCCAGAAATTTTTATCCATTAAACATTCTGCTTTCCTTTATAAGCTAGAACATGAATTGACCCTTGATTATCAAAATATTCTTAGGCAAGAGGAAGTTTTTTGACATCAAAAGTCTCGGGTGCAGTAGCTGCAGTATGGCGATAGGAATACCAAATTCTATCATGTTATGACCATTTGCCGCCGTAATCGTAATAAAATTGAAAGACTTCGTCTTGCAAATGGGAGCTAGATTGTGGAAGAGCTAGCAATTCAATCAGAGGTTATTCATTTTTTTAAGAATTTATTTTGTTCCACTGATGATATTGCTATGCCGTTTCCTCATATTCCCAATCATCCGATGATCTCACATGAGGATAGTCAGACTCTTCTACTTCTGATTTCCAAGGAGGATGTTTTCACAGCTATCCATTCCATGCACTCATATAAGGCGCCAAGCCCAGATGGATTTCAACCAGTTTTTTACAAAAAAATTTGACTTATTGTTGGTGATATTGTGTTCCACATGGTTAATCAGGCTTTTCTAACTGGTTCTTGCCCAGAGGAGATAACTGATACTTTAATCTGTCTTATTCCAAAAGAAGAACATCCTATATCCATGAGTCAATTCCGCCCAATTAGCCTTTGTAATGTTAGCTACAAGATTCTTACAAAGGTTCTTGTTCAAAGGATTCGACCTATTTTGGATTCTATTATTAATCCAATGTAGGAAGGGTAGAACCGCTGCAGACCATATTGTTCTTGCTAAGGAAGTGATTCATATCATTTGTAGAACTAAGCGTAAGTTGGGTTGTCTTGCTATGAAGATTGATTTGGCTAAAGCTTATGACAGGGTTGATTGGTGCTTTCTGAGGTAGACCTTGGATGATTTTGGTTTTCCTTCTTTGATTACTTCTCTTATTATGTCGTTTGTGACTAATTCACGACTCTCAATATTATGGAATGAGTCTCGTCTTCCAAGTTTTGCACCTGCTCATGGTTTTCATCAGGGGGACCCTCTTTCTCCTTATCTGTTTGTCTTATGTATGGAGAAGTTGTCTCTCCTCATTTCAAATAAAGTGGCCTGCAATCAATGGAAGCCAATCACAATCTCTAATCATGGTCCTATAGTCTCTCATCTTTTATTTGTAGATGATGTTCTCTTATTTTTTCAGGCAGATGCTCCGCATTGCCGAGTTGTTCTAAACACGTTAAGACAATTTTGCTCTAGTTCTAGTGATGGCATGTCAAACTAATCAAAAATAAATTCCTACTCTAGAACACTTAAACGAGTAAAGTGGTGAATAGGGTCGAACCACAGAGACCAGTGTAGTAATTATTTATTTGTGCG
>JANVCQ010000002.1:3107295-3128871 GCA_025531925.1 Erythroxylum plowmanianum
AGTGTTACTTATCAAATTAAGAATCATAACATTTTAAGATATAATGTTACCATAGATAGGTATTTTATAACATATTGCCAAAAATGTTACTGTGTAGTGTTACTGTATGTCATTTTTGTTGTAGTGAAAGTGTTGGATAATTTAAAGAACCACTCCCTTGAAGCCTATTTTGAATCTTATAAAGACTTTTGTAAATTCAAAACTTATGACCCTGTAAAGTGAGGGAATCCTGGAGGGATAAACATGTAGACTTCTTCCTTAAGTTCCCCATAAAGGAAAGCATTATTTACATCTAATTGACTCAAAAACTAGTTGTTGGTAGAGGTAAGAGCAAGCATGGTCCTGACAATGACCATTTTTACTATTAGAGAAAAAGTCTCTGTATAGTCGATACCTTCCTGTTGTGTAAACCCCTTTGCAACTTCTTTATACCTTTCAACAGAGCCATCAACTCTATGTTTTACCTTGTAAACCTACTTACAGTCAATTGGTGTTTGCTTGCAGGAAGGTTAGTTAATGTCCAGGTATTGTTTTCTGCAAGGGCTTGTATTTTGGCCTTCATGGCATCTTCCCAATGGGGAAATTTGACTGCTTGATGATAGAATTGAGGCTCATATTAAGAGGAGATGTTGAAGGTATAAGATCTGTAACTTGGGGAAAATGGTGATAGGAAATGACTGAGGAAAGGGATAGAGAATACTTGATTTATCTAAGTTGACACCAGAACATAAAACAGTTGGAGGATTGGATTGGGCAAGAGAACAATAGTAGTCATTTAAGTATCCTGGAGGTTTTCTGGTCCTTGTTGGTTTGGCAATCAAATCTGCAACTGGTAGAAACGTGTCTTGAGTTGAAGATGAATTGTGTGAGAAGTTAGGTTCTAGGAGGGAATGAGTTCCTGATGATTGTGACAGATTTGGATTAGTATCAGTTGGAGAATCAGGTGGAAATTGTATATTAGGATAAGGTTTAATGGATGGCATGAAAGGAAAATATGTTTAAGCAAAGTCCCCCTCAAATTGAAAAAGGAAAATAAACTCATGGAAAACAACATTTCTAGAAATAAAGATGGTTTATGTGTGAAGATTGTACAACTTATACCCCTTGACGCCATAGGGATATCTAAGAAAAATACATTTTGATGCTCCAGGATCTATTTTTGTTCTTCGTTGTTTAAGGGTAGAAGTAAAACACTGACACCTAAAGGTTCCAAAATGAGAATAGTTAGGGGGTATGGAATATAGCCTTTCGAAAGGTGTTTTTCCTTCAAGAACACGAGATGGTGTTCTATTTATGATATAGGCTGCAGTGAGGACACATTCTCCCTATAATTTGGTTGGTAAGAATACTTGAAATTTCAAGGCTCTAACAACTTCTAAGAGATGCTTATGTTTGTGTTCAACTACTGAATTTTATTGGGGAGTTTCAATGCTACTAGCTTGATGTATTATGCCATGTGAATTGACAAAGTCAGACAATTGAAATTTTGCCCCATTATCTGATTGTAACACTTTAATGGTGGTCTGAAAATGAGTTTGAATCAGGTTTTAAAAATGTGGGATAATTTGCTTGGTCTGGGATTTATGATTCATCAAATAGATCCAAGTGCACCGGAAAAAGTCATCAACAATGGTTAAGAAAAATCGGGAACCATCAAAAGCTGAAATCGAGATTGGTCCCCATATATCACAATGTATTAATTCAAAAAGCTTTGTTGTATGAATATAACTCGTTTGAAATGGTAATTTATGTTATTTTGCTAGTGGACAAATTGAGCATGGTTGAGAAAGATTTTTATTGATGTTTGAGATTTTGTAGTATAATATGGGGAACTCTGAAAAAGATATATGTCTAAGATGTTGATGCCAAAGGTTTGTATTGAAAGACACGAAATTAATAGAAGCAGGAAAAGAAAGGGAAATTGGAATTGAATTTGGAGAAGAAGCATTACACAGCAATGGTGTAGAATTCTCCAGATAATAAAGTCCTCTATGTTACTTGCCCAGTCCAATCATCCTGTGCACATTCTGGTCCTAGATTATATAAGAATCAGAAGTAAATGAGACTGAATAAGGATTATAGGTGGTTAATTGACTCACAGATATTAGATTAAAATTGAAAGTTAGAACATATAGGACATTTTTGAGAGTAAGGAAATTAGAGACGTTGACAGAACCAATAAGAAAGACTTAGCTTGATGACCATGTGGCAAATGAACACATGATTTTACTAGCTTAATGTCATGAGTGAGAAATGAAATATGATGAATTATGTGATCTGTGGCACTGGTGTCAATTATCTAGGCATTAGAAATGAGTTAAGAATGAGCAGAAAGAACATTGGAAGGAAGGAGTATACCTGTCATGGAGATTTGAGAGTTACCTATGTTATAGTTAGATGAATTGGGGCTAGGATGGAGAAGATCTAAAAATTGTTGACACTGCGCATGAGTGAAGGGAAAGGTTGATGTGGTAGGCTTCTCATCACTGGTTGAAGTGGAGTAGATATGATTTGCTGCCGGAAGATGAACAGAGTTAGATGCAGAATGTGTCATGCTCAGTTGCATTGTTTTAAAACCAGGAGGATAGCCATGCAGCCAAAAGCATTTGTTGATGGTATTATTATCACCACCATAATAAGAGCAAAAGAGTTTGCCCATTTGAGGTCCTCTTTTAGCTAGCTTGGTGCCTGTGGGTCCTAAATATTTGCTCAACATTGCAGTAGTTTCTAGAGTATTAGGTCCCATAGAAATGTTCCTTTCATGTTCTATTTGAGAAACCAAGGTGAAAACCTTGTTGAGAGGAGGTAGAAGATCATATAGAAGAATTTGCGGACGTACTTCAGACTAAGACTCATTGAGTCCCATGAGGAACTTGATAACGTTCTGATCAAAACGTTGAGAAGCAGCTCCACAGGTGCAAACATGATGAGAGGTGAAGTTGCTTAGATCATCCCATTGGCCCTTTAGTTTGGTATAGTAAGTTACAATAGATTGGTTGTCCTGAGGACAATCAAAAATGTCACTCTGGATTTGGAAAAATCTTGGCCCATTGAATTGTGCAAATCTTTCAGCAAGATCATTCCAAACATCTCCTGCGGTGTCCAAATAGAAGATGCTTGTAGCAATGTTTTTGCTTACTGAGTTTAGTAGCCAAGAAATAACCATGGTGCACATTTGCTAAGAGGGAAAAAGAGGATCATCTCTTGAAGGGACTGGGATTGTTCCATCAACAAATCCCAATTTGTTCTTAGATGTTAATGCTAGTAACATGGCTCTCTTCCAATTGTCATAATCATCACCATCAACTAGTGGCTGAGGAATGATAAAGGCACTTGGGTTTTTTCCCATGATGCAAAAAATAAGGATTCCTGGGATGCTGGGTAGAAGATGTAGTTGCAGCGGTAGTAAAAGAAGAATTGGGAGAAGAGGTCATAAAGGAGGAAAAGATTCAAAGGGAGAGAAGGAGCGAAAGTCTTACTTTTTCTCTGATGCCATATAGAGAAAAGAATCAGAAATGAGAAAAGAATACCCTCTGTATTATTCTTCATTGATGAGAAATGTTATATATACAACTTAGAATGGAATAAAATCTAAACAACCTCTAATTGCATATCTAAGCAAATTCTAGCTGACTATCTATGAATGAGTTGTACAGGCTAAAAGGAAAAAAAAAAAGAAATACAGGCTTAATAGAAAGGCAATGTTTAATATAAAATTCATTGACAGATTGCAGATGAACATAGAGTTCCTGAAATTACTCACTAACAAAAGCCCTAATCACTTTGCTCGCTTCTCGTTCAGTGGCAGAATTACAAGGTTTCTCGGTGAAATGCTTACCGTTGACTTTAACACAGTGGGATTCAACTAGATATCATCAACATTTGCAATAAAGCTCGAACATATTATAATAGGCTTGCTTAGAGACATGCTTCAGCTTGGAGCAATGATGGTGGGCTATAAAGGAGACTACAGGTGAAGGCTTTTTTTTTTCATTGTTGATGCAAAGAGATTAAATGCTAGACTACAGTCCTCAAATGCAAATGTTAAAATCAACTTTACATTTTTTGCTTAATTGCCAATAGTCTAATTAGGATGAGCTCTCCAAAGAAATGTTAGTATATATTAAAAGTCAGGATTATAAGTTTTAATTTTTTTGAAAAATTAAAAAATTATATTAATAGATTAAAGTTGAAGAACAACATTAGAAGAGTAGTTGTAATCTCCTTTGTCTCCTACAATAAAAACGACAACATACTACTCAATACAAACAAAACCAATTGGAACAACAGCGTAGCAAGAATATGACATCGTTGCTTATCCAAGGCAAGTCGATTGTAAAAGATGTAAGATCCCTTGCATCTGCACATCGAGAAAGCTAGTGTTTCCAAATTTGGGCTATGAGAACAGAGATAATCCAAAGACTTCTCGGCTTGCTTCCATGATCATATTGACAATATGATAGCCAACTTCTTAAGCAACGCAGTATATCTTCACCAAGATAGTCCATAAAAATAATCAACTAAAGGCATCATTTATACTTCATCTCTATGGAAAGATTGGGTTGGACGTTGCGTGCTAAGATACATTTTCTTGTTTATTCTGGTCATTTAATCCCCTATTGTTGGTATTTGGGATTTTTCTTTCTCTTCCTGTTTGATTCCCTTTTGGCAAATCTTCTCCAATATCTCATTCATTCGCCGTTCAAATACAATAAGTTGATTGGTTAATGATTGATATTCCACAGAAGTAGGTGCAATGTCAAACTATGTACCTTCATATGGTAAAGGGTCTTCCCCTTGTGTTCCTTTACCTGCTTTAACCCGACTTCACTTACTACTTGAAGGTTCTGTTGCCTCATCACTAACAACAACATAACAATCGCCTTGCCGCCTTGCAATCTTTATAGACACCAAGGACTGCAAGTCTAAACTAAAATTCCCTGAAACTAACTGCATATTTGTTCTCTTAGTCAGTAAACCAAAATACTCTACAATTTGGGTGACAAATGCCCCAACAACTATTTTTCTGGCGCTAACTTTAGCTACATCCATCATATGCACACTTAACCATATACCATTATTAAAATGTTTACCATGCACCATGCACCATGCACCATACACCATACACCACAACACAAACAATTCAGCTTTAGAAACTGCACCTTGGCTATCTCCTTTACTAAATATTGTAGAAGTTAAAAGCCTATGAAGATAATGTAAGCTAGGCTCCACTAGACAATTTAAACCTACTTGCTGAAAAAACATTTGATGAATTTGTAATTTGACTCCAAAATTCTTTAGGCCTAAATTCATCATGATAGTTGTATAAATCACTGTGTGGAAATCCAAATATGTTATTCAAATCATGTAAAGCAAGAACATATATCTTATTCATTAATCTAAATATCAAATTAATCACAACACCATCTTCATTTAAGATCAACTCTAAAGTTGTCAAAAATTCTAAAGTTAATTCAACATATGAATGTTTTCTAAATTTTGCAAATTTGTCTCATCCTATGTTATGCAATAATTCGTTAACTCGATCTCCAATTCCTAACTCAGTTTAGCTCCATGATCAATAAATCTATTTGGCATAGTCGGACAATTTTTTAAACTTACATAGCTTAATTGACTATCAGCAGTGTTAAATTGAAGGCAAGGATTACCTAAAACAGGTATATCGTCCCTTTCAGAGGATGAAGATGTTCCTAATCTCACACGAGGCATAATATAAATAACAGTCAAGAATCAAAATATTTTCATGAATCTCAAAACAAACGGACCAATTTATTACTTAATTGGATTTAGAATAAGCAAACATAAAATCCTACACTGATATAAATCTAGCAGGTCATAGGATGAACAAACATTCAGTTTAAATATACACATCCTTTAATAAATAATGAAAAGTTTAAATAATCTTTTATATTATCAGTTGTATACTATATCATAATGTTTTTTTAATGTCAAACTTGTTAATAATGAATCTAACAATTCATTGAAAACTAAAGTTTACTATATTCTAAAATCAAAGTTTTTGAGTTTCAAAACCATTATCCCTTTCACAATCCTTTCGCAATTTTTATCATTCTTATTTTTATTTCTTTCCATTTATTTAGTAAAATATATTAACAAAATTAACAACAAATCTATTACAATTTCATTAACACCAAACAATTAACTAGAATCCTTACAATTTAAAAACTATTTAATTGAAAACAAACTGATAGCAAATTGCGAAATCAAAAGAAATTGTTAACCTAATATAATTCCTAACCGAGTATAGAAACCAAGAAAAAAATGAAACAAATTGGACGACAAACTTTAAAAATCTATTAATGTATTTATCAAAAAAAATATATAAAAACAATGTATATGAAGAATGAAGCATGGACCCATATCAAATTAAGATATTTACTTAATACACTTTCCTAAATGTTGCGAAATATGTTTAAAGAAGTGAGAGATTACCTATAATGATAAACAGCTTCCAACGGACGTGGTTGACACAGGGGAAGCAGCGATAGCAACAAATGACAATACCGAAGAGGCAAAGAGGATGGCAACAACCCAACTCGAGATCTGAAGTCCCACGAAGATTCGGACAATCTGATTTTGACCGGAGAGAAGAAGAAGATGATTGAATGACCGCAGGTTGCGAGCGTGATCTCATAGTTAGGTTAAAAACTCTTAAGTCACTCACGGGTGTGACTTTAAAAATCGCACCCAATAAATTTTTTATTTTAACTTTAATTAACTCAGTATTTTTCATTCAGACTGATTTATTTAAAAAAATTTACTCACCAATAATTTTTTCTTATTTTATTTTAATTAAGACAGTATTTTTCAGTTTACTCATGATAATTACTTATAACCCCATATATTTTTGTCATTTTTAATTAAGTGTAATTTATATATAATTAATTTACTAATCAAATTATAATTAATAAATTGATCACTTAAATAATGACTATTTTTCGTTCTATAATTTAAATATACTTAAATCATAGTTAATTAATTAATTTTGAAATAATTAATAGTAATTAGAATATAATTAAGATATAATATATAAATAATTAACTTACTGATTGAAATATAATTTATTAGATTGATTAGTTAACATTAATTAAGTATACACTGACAATTTTTTATTCTATAGTTATAATAACTTAATTAATTTATTAAAATATAATTTATTTATAAATTAATCATTAAGTTTATTAAGTTATTATTAACAATAATTTATATAAAATGAATTATATTTTATTCATTATCATGCATTATTAATTGTTAATTATTATTAATTATTAGAGTAATATTAGTAGCATTAAGTCACAGGCGTGACTCTGATGGTCCCTATATAATTTCATCACTTTTTTATTAAATCATTGATTAATTAATAAAAATATTATTAATTTGTATTAATTATTTGTAATATATTTAACACATATAGAAAAATTAATTTCTTATTTAAAATATAATTAATTAATTAACTAATTAACTAATTTTGGTTTAACTGCTGATAATTATAATATAAAGAATTAATTATTTTATTTCATTATCTTAATTAACTGAAATAAATAAATATAATTAACTTTTGTTTCTGTCGCTGGCGTGACTTAATAAATCACTATCATATTTATATTTACCTACAATAAATATTTATAATTTTATCATAACATTTTAAATTATATGCGACGTTTTTTTACTTTAATTAAATACAATATTTAAGTCAAAACAAAACATTTATTGTTTTTTTAATTTTTTCTAGTCACATAACATAATTGTATAGCGTCAATTATCATATTTCATTTCCTAATTATGTTTTCATTCCAAATTTTTGCTAACTAATTTTACCAATTCATTTTTAATATTCAAATTTATATATTTTTAATAATTCCATTATAATTATTTTCGTATTATATATTTCAAAATTTAAATATTCATAATCTTGTCACAAAATTTTAAATTACACAATATTTATTTATTTTATCTTATTTTGTTTGAGTTTCTTAATTTAGTTTATATATTTTATCCATTTATAACAGATATATTACAATATACATTTCCTTAATTTAAAATTTTTCATCCCAAATTTTTATTAACTAATTTTTCTTATTCATTTCTAATATTCTAACTTATATATTTTTAATATAGCAAATTTCAACCTTTTAAATAAAATATTCATTTCGAAATTTAAATATTTATAATTTGATTGCAAATTTTTATATTACCCGACATTTATTTATACATTAAAATTATATAATAATATAATATGTTACAATATATAATGGTAGAATTAAATTAAGTGGACATTATATTAGTGTGCATTTGTGCAGTATCTATATGCTAGTACGTATATATTGACCATTGTGTCCTAATTCGTGTGAGAAAAATAATATAACCAAGAGTTTCGCATACAGACGTTTGCCAATTGCCAGGGAACAGTTTGGCACTGTTCGCATCACACCTAATTGTTCGTTAATTCGTTAGGTGGACCGTTGGGTCTATTGGAAGTTTCCTCCTATTAGTTATATTAAAGTCAATATCTGACGGAAGTTCCAAATGGAAAACCAGGTAATGCAAGCTTTGTTGGTATAGTGTGAAATGAGTTTGGTCACTGGATCTTTGGCTTTTCAGGTTTCCTTGGCTGTGCTATAGATATGCTGGCAGAACTTCAAGTTATCTCTATGGAGTGACTTTAGCATGGGAGTGTGGTTTCAAAAAAGTTGTGCTGGAATCGGATTCGATGGAGGCCATCAAACTAGTTACCTGGGAATGCCCTCAATCTCACCCTTATTTGACCATTGTTGAGGATATTAAGCTATACCCGAGGAAGGATTGGGACTGTTCGCTTGTTCATACCCTAAGAGAAAGGAACTAATGTGCTGATTTTCTAGCGAAATTTGGCTCCTCATCTTCATAGCGTTGGCTTTTGTGGGAGATGCCTATTCCGAGCATTAGATGCTTATTACAAAATGATGCTTTGTCTGTGGCGGTCTTAAGGTCTTAGGCTTTTCTTCTGTATATTCCTGTCAAAAAAAAAAAAAAATTATGCTTAGTAACCTTATAACTTTTTAAAAGGTTAGGAAGCTGGAAATTAGCTGGATTTTGTAACAAACTCCTGCTTTAATGTCTTCCACTTTATAAGACAATCACATACACGGCGAGAACTTATTTACCCATTGAATTCGAGAACTTGAACCGATTTTCTCATGTTGGAAGCAACTGAACATATAAGTTGTCTTCCTCTTGTTTCAATGGGTTGGTTCACTTGGTATAGTTTTACAAGTCCCTTTTGTGGTTCTATTGGTAATGTTGGATATGTGGCTCGGGCTTGCTTGTAATTTGAAGGATGATACATCAAAATAAGATATACTAAATATTTATATTGGTTACATCTAAAACATCATATAATATTTAATCATTTAATCAATTGAATAATTTATTTAAAATTATAGTTTATAAAGATATACTTAATAATTTTGTATACTTAATCATATTTTTTTAAAATATACAATAAATTTTAATATTTAAACAGCTTAAAATGAACCATTCATTATTTAAACATATTTAAATTAAAATTCGAATGGATCCTAATATGTTTTAAACATTTAAAATACGATACAATAGGATTATATGTTAAATACAACTTAAATTATAATAATTTTAAATTATATTTAATTTAATTTTAATATACCTCAATCCTAATTTAATCACTTGAATACTAGTTTCCTATTTGCCCGAATTCTTATCCCATCATTTAACAACCCGAAATCACAAAATTCTTGTGAAAACCAAGGCCTTTTGTTTATTGGTGACTTTGCAATATGAAAGTCGATAATGAATTTTAACTGACAATGCCTTTTTGTTCATTTGTGAGTGATATTCCCTGATTAATTAAGCTTAAATTAAGTTAATTAAGGTATATTGAAATTAAGTTAGGTTTATTAAGTTTAATTAATTTTTATAAAAAATAACATTAAAATTTTATATTTAATTTAAGTTAATCCTAATATGTTAGTTCTATTGTACCATTTAGCATCCACGTAGCACATTGGTATAGGATATTAACGGATAAAGATTTAATTAATTATATCCAAATTTTCATCTATTCAAGATTTAATTTGAATATTTTGAAAACATTATAGTCTATTTCTAATGCTTTAAACTTTAAATTCAACTTATATTTTGATGAAATGTTAATATCAAATTTACACTTTTTACTTAATTGCCTCTTAAAGAAAACACTTAAAGGAGTTTCAGTTTTAATGTTGAAGCCTTTCAAGAGAGGGCTTTCTAAATACTTGTGTTGGCACAAGTTTAATTTGCATTAGTCAAATTTACTGTTTAAATTAAATTATTTATAAACATAATTAATAGATTATTATATATTTTTAAATGTCTATTATATTAAAAAATCTTATCTATTTTATTGAAATCTCTGTTTACCTAGTCACTATCTTACTCAAAATAGCTATTATCATGTTGATGTTACAAATAAAATTGTGGATATACTTTTACTTCGTAAGTTTAGAAGCAAAATTTATGGACATACTTTGATTCAATCTTAATATCATCTTTAGTTTTTTGAGGAGTAAATTGACAAGATCTTATAATTAGAAAGACATTTTTCTTGGAGTTTTGAAATAATAGTTGAAACATAGTAAAATGTTAACAATGGTTTTACAAGGTTAAAAGTCTTCAATTGCATTTCCCCTGAGAGTTGTATTGATCCCAAAGCATAGATTTTATAACCTTGATAGTGAGAATTTAATTGTTAGTAGAAATATAATATTCTCAGCTTGAAATTTAATTGAATGAAGAAGTAAATTCATCACTACCAAATTCTTCTCCAATATCAAGGAATAACAACCTAAAAAGTTCATTAAAAGCAACAACTCATGTCCTTCACAAAAATATATGAATCTTGAATATTTAGCTTATTATTGATTATATTAAATTTTGTACGATTAAGCTCAAATAAATGGAGCACATATAAATTTAAATAAGGCTCCATCTTAAAATTAATTAGTAATAAGAAGAGTAATTCATTATGATTATATACCTCTATGTAGGACAAACTCTTACTTATATTTTAATATATTAGATATAAATCTTACAACATATGAATTAAGTAGCATAAAAATTGAACAGATGTCAAAATGCGATGGAAAAACTCATGACAATGAAAAGAAATGAAATATGGGAGTTAACAAATGCGATATTTTTAATTTTTTTAAAAATATAAAAATAGATCGGACTGATAAGCCAATAGACGGCCAATTCAGGCCGACTTATTGAGATCCCTATCTTCTGCTTTTTTTCATACAATTGTTGGAACACGCGACGTTCCACTACCGTTTCTAGTACAAATTCACTAGAAATAGATTTTTCGATCCGTTTAACTGTTTTCCATTTTTGCTGGTACAAAAACCGATCCCAATATTATATGTGCAGTCTACTAGAGTAAAAACAAAAATAAATAAGATGAACTTAAGTGATCAATCAAGATGAATCACGAAATTGTATAACAGAGATAATACGGAAATATATATGTTTTGTTATCAATTTTTGTATCAGCAAGTTGTCGAAGATATTGTCCATATAAAAAATTAGCTGAAGCCATATTAATAAGGTCTTTCCAAACACAAAGCTTCTAACATTTTAGAGAATTTTTTATTTTCATGAACTTACTTAAACACACGATATAATACCTACTAATTAGTTATAGTAATTTTTTTGAGCCTCTATTATAGGTTCAATAAATATTTGACCCATACTAACAAGGTTTTTTTTAATTGGACTTCAACCTATTTAAATATATTTTTATTAAACCATAATATTATTGTTGTATCAAATCAAATCTTAATTTTTTATCAATATCTCCCGCCCAATCGCTATCTATATATCCTACCAACTCCACTGTGTTAGAATTTGAATAAAATATTCTATCATCAAGTGTACCTTTAATGTATCTTAAAATTTGTTTTGCAGCTTGCCAATGAGATTGTCGTGGCAAATCTATAAATTTGCTCACAATTCTTACTCTATAAACAATATCTAACTTAGTTGCAATTAGGTAACTCAAACTTCCAATAAATCTTCTGAAGTTTGTTGCGTCAATCAAATCACCATTGTCTTCTTTCACAAGCTTTATCCTTTCTTCAACTGGAGTTAAGATTGGCTTACACGAATCCATCTTAAATTTTTTAAAAATATCTTTTGCATATTTCAGTTGTGAAATAAATATGCCTTCATTTGTTTGCTTTACCTCGATAACAAGAAAGCAAGACATTAGTTCCATATCTGTCATCTCAAAATGAGCAACCATATCTTCCTTAAATTCTGACAATAGCCTTGGTTTATTACCAATAAAGATCAAATCATCTATATAGAGACAAACTATAACAATGTCTCCTTTCTTGTTGATCTTGATATACAAAGTATGCTCATATGACACTTATAAAAACCATGTTCAATGATATAAGCATCAATACGAGTATATCATGCCCTTGGTGCTTGTCTAAGACCATACAATGCCTTCCTTAGTCGGTAAACCTTATTTTCTTCTTCTTGCTTTACATATCTTGGTGGTTGCTCAATATATACTTCTTCTTCATGCACACCATTCAAAAAGGCTAATTTGACATCCATTTGATAAATCTTCCAATCACTTTGAGTGGTACGTGAAATAGTGAAACGTACAATATCCAATTTGGAAACAGGTGCAAATACTTCAGAATAATCGATACCTGCCTTTTGCTTATATCCTTTTGCAACTAATCTTGCTTTAAAGCGTTCCTTCTCCCTTGTATTTGTACTTTGTCTTATATACCCATTTGACACTGATAGGTTGCAAAGTGGTTAACTCTCATGTTTTATTCTTTTCTATAGCACATATTTCTTCATCCATTGCTTTAGTCCAGTGATCATCATTCACTGCTTCCTCTAACATTACTAATTCATAATCTGCAAAAAAACCATAATGGGCTACAACTTCATCATTATTATCTTCATCACCTACTTGATAATCTTTCAAATAGGTGGGTGGATGACGTTCTCGTAGTGAGTGCCTAAGTGAAGGTAAAGTAGGAGGAGATAATGCTTCAGGATCAACATGAGTTGGCTCTTCAGGAACTGGAGGTGAGGATGACTCTCCAGTTTGATTAGTCATTTCTAATTCATTGTTTATGAACACCGATATTGGCAAAGATTTCTTTTATTTTTCTAATCAATCTTATACTCCATGTTCTTCAAAAGTAACATCTCAACTGATGATCACTTTTTGAGTCTTTGGATTATAAAGTTTATAACCTCTTGTTTCCAGGTTATAGTCTATAAATATGCATTTTTTTTTGCCTTGTCATTTTGCTTCTTTCTCAACTCATTAGGGACATATGAATATGTTATCCAACCAAACACCCTCATATAACTAAGATTAGGCTTTTATCCACTCCATGCTTCTTGTAGAGTTTTTTTTTTAATCTCGAACACTTTTAACAAGACACCTATTCAAAATATAGATCGCACAAGCCATGACCTTTGTCAAAAAATGATCGCTTTTTACACAATAACATGCTTCTCTCTATATCTATAATAGTTCTATTTTTCCTTTCTGCCACTCTATTTTGTTGAGGACTGTACTTAGCTGTCAATTGATGCTTAATTCTATGCTTCTTAAGAAATCATCACAAATAATATATTTTGTGCCTCTATCGATTCTCAAAGTCTTAAAAGAAAATTCACTTTATTTTTAATATACGCCAAAAAATTCTTAAGTGCTTCACATGCCTCAAATTTTGCTTCAGAAAATAAACTCATGCCTTTCTACTATAATCACCAATAAATGTAATAAAGTATTTGTTATCTTCATTTGATGGAACTTCCACATAACATAGATCTGAATGCATAAGCTCTAATGGATGTTTCGCGCTCCATACCTGCTTTATAGGAAATGGATCTCTATCCTTTTTTCCCATTACACGACTCAAAATATATTCAAGAGCTTGAATGGTTGGAAAGCCTAAAGCCCACTCTTTGTTTGCAAGAAACTTAATGCTTCCAAATTCAAGTGCCCTAGTCACATATGTCATAGCCAATTATCATTGATAGTCATAATATTAAAGCAAGAATAATTATCATAAATAAGATATGTTGGAAATAGGCAGTTGGACGCTATTTTTCATCATTAGAATCATACCATTTTTTATATCACTCACGCTGCATCCATCTTTATTGAAGTGTAAATCGTAACCACACATCAGAAATGTAATTTAAAGACCCATTCTTCTATTTTATAGCAATCTTTCCTCTTCCCAAAACTGGAATCTAGTAGTTATCAGCAAGCTTTATTGAAGAATAAAATGATTAATCTAATTTGGCAAAAACTTCTTTGTTTCTACTTAAGTGAATGTCACAACCTGAACCTAACAACCATTAGTAGTTATCAATGTTACTGATTTCATGAGCTGCCATCAATAAGGTCTCTGGGTTATTATTCTTTACTACCTAACTCAATTATCTTTATGTTTTTATCTTCGAGCACGACATTCTCTATTGTAGTGACCATATTTTTTACAATTATGACACTGAATATGTGACTTGCACTCAGATTGATAGTGACCAAACTTTTTCACTTGTAACATTGAATATTGGATTTAACCTGAGGAGATTCACTCTCCCTTGCTTTTGGTCTAGAATTGGTTCTGAAATTTTTACGTCCTTTACCTATGAAAATTGAACTTCTTTGAGTATGCTTTACTTTACTAATTGTAGGTTCCTTCTCATTTCTCAAATTTACTTAGGCTTTTAGAACTTGCTCCATTGTAATTGATGATTTTTCATTCATAACATTTCACGGGACTCTAATGAGGCTTGCAATTCATTGAGAATCATAGACTTCAAACCTTTAGACTCTTTAATGGTTGTGACAACATAATCAAATCGACTTGTCAACATGCACATGATTTTCTCAACGATATCTTTCTCCGTAATCTCATGACCATTATTTTTCATCTCATTATCAATTTTTTCATCTGTGAAAAATAATCACGAATACTTTTATCTTTGCCTTGCTCCATTAACTTGTATTGCCTTTTCAAAAATTGTAGTCTTGTTCGTTTAACTATGTCTGCTCCTTTATACATTTTGAGCAGAATATTCCAAGCCTCCCTTACTGTTTTAGCATGGAATATTTTTTCAAGAGTTGACACCTCAATAGATTGACAAATTAAAAACAAATTTTTTTCATTTAATAAACGATCACTAGCCATTTGTAGTGATTCTTCGGCTGTCGATGTTTCTTTTCTTCTTTGTATTTCTCCAAATTTCACCATATTCGTTGCTTCTCAAATATAACTCCATCAAGCATTTTCACATCGCAAAATTGTTTTTACCATCAAACTTGAAAATAGATAACTGCATTGGTTAAATCTGAGTTGTTGAACTCGAAACCATCTTGACCTACTTAACTCCATCAAGAATTTTCACATCGCAAATTTGTTTTTGCCATCAAACTTGAAAATAGATAATTGCATTGGTTAAAATTCAGTTGTTGAACTTGAAGTCATCTTGGCCTACTTAACTCCATCAAGCGTTTTCACAACGCAAAATTGTTTTTGCCATCAAACTTGAAAATAGATAATTGCATTGGTCAAATTTCAGTTATTGAACTCGAAGCCATCTTGACCAACTTAAACACTTTAACTAAGTTCTGATACCAAATGTTGACAAATTAAAATTGCCTAGAAAATGGATTTTGACGTCCAATTAAACATTCACAATTTCATTGATCGAGAGAATACAAATTTTATAAAGACAAATTCACACTACAATCTCTCACAATGCAAAAACCTATTATGCATTAGCAACTTGTTGAAGCTAACAACCCAAACTTTTCCACACTCTTTCATTATTTCTTTCGATGCATATATATCATTCCCCATTTATAAGCTTCTAATGTTGGTTCACAAGGTGAATTAGTTGGCAATTTGTAATTGCCAACTAATAAAGGGAAGACAAACCCAATTTGAATTGTTAACTTAATTTTTGTTGTAATAAAACTAAGTTAAAACAAAAATTAATTTTAATATATTTTGATTTTAATTACTTACTATTAAGTAAAATTCCCTTGGATTGAATACCGATTGAATTTAATAGCCCAAAAAATAGTAACAAAAATAAAGGTAGACAAAATAAAATGGGACAGAACACAAAGATTTACGTGATTTGGTCAATATGACCTACGTCTACGGCGAATGGTGATCAATTTTGCTAATATATGGAGAATGTATACAAGTACAAAGACTGGAACAAAAGGCTTTCAAAACTCATCAAATATACAGAAAATAACTGAAGAAAGGATGAGAGGATTTGTGCTGTTTTTGGTAACTGAAAGAAGAGGAAGGAGTGAGTATTATAAGTTTGCAACCATCCCTTCTATTTATAGCTGAAGTCTCAAGCATCTGTCCAAAAATTTTCTAAACAGTGGCCATTATTGTTGACTTAAATGGAAAGAAGCCAAGGCATGCAACGATGGCCATTATTTTTGACTTAAATCGAAGAGGCATGTAACCAATAGCCAATCACTTTGGACTTATTAGAGGGGACAAGGCATGCACATGTAACAAATCTTCGATCTGCTCCACCTTCTTCAACAATGTCCCAAAAGGGCTATATCACCAACTATAGATGCCAATCAAGTCCAAGCACTGCTTGAACTTGTAAACTGGAAGAACTTTCGTAAATATGCCAATAGGATTGTCCTTAGTGTTGATCTTCTGAATAAGACCTTCTTCTCTACGATAGTATCCCGAATGAAATGATACTTCACATCAATATGCTTCATCCTCTCATGATACATTTGGTCTTTTGTCAAATAAATAACACTCTGACTGTCACAATAAACAGTAGTAACCCCTTGATGAAGGGATAACTCACCAAATAAACCTCTTAACTATAATACTTTTTTGATAGCCTCAGTAACTGCCATATATTCTGCTTCAGTAGTAGATAAAACCACTACATGTTATAGAGTAGCTTTCCAGCTAACGGCACAACCTCCAATGCAAAATACATAACCTGTCAGAGACCTCTGTCTGTCGAGATCACCGGCATAATCTGAATTTACAAAACCAACCAAAATGTTGCTAGTTCTACCAAACTCCAAACAAAAGTTTGAGATGCCCTTTAAGTATCTGATAATCCATTTCACCGCCTACCAATGCTCTTTGCCAGGATTGGCCATATATCTGCTAATGACACTAATAGCTTGTGAAATATCAGGACGAGTACATACCATTGCATATATAATACTGCCGACGACATTAGAATACGAAACTCATGCCATATAATCTTCCTCTTCTTGTGACTGTGGTGATTGAGCAGCAGATAATCTAAAATGACTAGCAAGAGGAGTACTAACTGCTTTGGCATTTCGCAAGCCAAATCTCTCCAAAACTTTATTGAGATAATTCTCCTAGGTCAAGAATAATTGACCAGCTTCTCGATCATATCTTATCTCCATGCCAAGAATTTTCTTTGTTGCTCCTAAATCTTTCATCTCAACTTCGCCAGGTAATAAGGCCTGCAAATGGTGAATATCTGTGACATTCTTGGCAGCAATGAGCATATCATCGACATATAACAATAAATAGATGAATGAGCTGTCATCTAAATTCCGAAAGTAAACACAACTATCATACATGCTCCTGGAGAAATCATGACCCAACAAAAATGAATCAAACCTCTTGTACCATTGTCTTGGGGACTGCTTCAATCTGTACAAGGATTTCTTAAACAAACACACATGATCTTCCTTTCCTGCAACTTCAAAACCTTCAGGTTGTTTCATATAAATCTGCTCATCTAATTCACTATGTAGGAATGCTGTCTTGACGTCAAGTTGTTCTAATTTCAAATCAAACATGACAACCAATGTAAGTAATACATGAATAAAGCTATGTTTCACCACTGGTAAGAAAACATCATTAAAATCAACACCTTGTACCTGACTGTAGCCCTTTGCAACTACACGTGCCTTGTACCTTGCATTTTCAATACTTGAAATACCTTCTTTTCTTTTAAAGACCCATTTGCAGTCAATAATTTTCTTACCCTTTGGCGGCTTCACCAGAACCCAAATATCATTCTTGTGCAAAGATTCCATTTCTTCATTCATGGCCACCACCTACTTATCAGCATCAACATTTGAAACTAAAGGTTCATTATCTCCACCTGTTTCCTCTGCCACTGATAAAGCATATGCAACTAAATTTGCATACCTTTGTGGTGGTCGAATCTCTCGTCTTGGTCTGTCTCTAGCTATAGAATATTCTTCTTCTACTGGTTCATCTTGAACATGATCAGGATCTGGTTCATCAGCTTAATCTGTCTGATGTGTAGAAGATGTCTGCGAAGGACCTAAACTACCAATCTCTAACTCCACCTGTTTCTATGTACTATCCTCTTTTTCTAGATTACAAGGATTACAAGACTCTTTTCTAGGATACAACATAGAGGACTCATCAAATGTAACATCCCTACTAATTACAAATTTAGGCAACTTGGGATCAGGACACCACAAACGATATCCTTTCACCCCTGAAGCATAACAAAGGAAAATACATTTCTTAGCCCTAAGCTCTAACTTTCCCTCATTTACATGCATATATGTTGGACACCCAAATATTCTTAAAGTAGAGTAATCAGTAAGAGTACCTGACCAAACTTCCTCCAGAGTCTTAAAATTAAGAGGAGCACAAGGAGAGTGGTTGACAATGTAGCAAGCTATTGCAATGGCTTCTGCCAAAAAATCAAGTGTAAACCCTACATTAGAGATCATACACCGAGCCCTTTCCAAAAGAGTCTGGTTCATGCACTCAGCGACTCCATTTTGTTGCAGAGTCATTCTGACAGTGTGATGCTGAGCAATTCCTTCATTCTTGCAAAATTCCTTGAATTAACCTCCATAAAATTCCAAACCATTATCAGTCCGTAGCCGCTTAACATGTTTTCCTATCTACTTTTCAATCAAAACTTTCCATTGCTTAAAAGGTTAAGAAAACATCATTTTTATGTTTCAAGAAATACACCCAATCCTTCCTTGAATAATCATCAATAAAAGTCAATATATACCGGGCATCACCTTTAGATGGAACACGAGAGGGCCCCCAAGATCAGAATGAATATAATCCAAAGTAGCTTTAGTTTTATGAACAGCTAGAGAATTGAAACTGACTCATTTATGCTTCCCAAAGATATAATGCTCACAAAAGTCCATCTTACCAGTACTTTGACTACAAAGTAGGCCTCTCTTGCTTAACAACGTTAAACCTTTTTCACCCATATGTCCCAAACGCATGTGCCACTATTTGGTAATGTCACTATCAGTAGAGACTGCTGCAGCATCTGTTACTGTAGATCCTTGCAAAACATATAAACTACTAGACCTGCAAGCTTTCATCAATACAAAAGCACCTTTAGAAATTTTCAAAACTCCACCTTCACCAAAGAAATGAGATTTTTCTTCAAATCAGGAACTTGTCTAACGTCAGTAAGTGTTCTAATGATACCATCATACATTTTGATCCGGACTGTACCTTTACCAATAACTTTACAGGCAGCATTATTACCTATCAAAACAATTCCACCATTCAATAACTCATAAGTGGAAAAACACTCCTTGTCGGGACTCATATGGTAAGAACAACAAGAATCTAAAATCTACTCCTTATTAGACCTAAGTTTATCTTCTGTGACTACAAAGATAATTCCCTCATTTTCATCTGCTGCTACACTAGCCTCGACGGTGTTGCTGTTATTCTGCTCAACTTTATTTTTCTCCTTATATTTTAATTTATAGCAGTCAGCCTTTATACGACCCTTTTTCTTACAATATTTACAATTTTTTTTTTATATTTGGATTTTAACCTGCCTTTGGATCTTCTTCTTTCAAAATCTCTATTTTCAGATCTACCTCGTATGAATAGTCCCTCTCTCTGACTTCCACTAGTCTTCCCAATGATGTCCCTATCAATCTGCTCTTTTGACTTTAATGTAGACTTAATACTATTATATAAGATTGACCCTTTCCCATAAATCATAGTATCACGAAAATATTTAAAGGACTGGGGAAGGGAACATAACAACAATATGACTTGATCTTCATCCTTAATTTTTACATCTACATTCTTCAAATCCAAAATAAGAGAATCAAATTTATCTAGATGTGAAAGAATAGATGTACCTTCTATCATCCTCAACATGTACAACTTCTACTTCAAATAAAATCGATTTTCCATCGTCTTCTTCATGTACATTGCTTTCAATTTGTCCCACATACCTTTAGCTGTGCTTTTACCAGCAACCTCCTATAAAACCTCATCAGAGAGATTCAATATGATGGCTGATCTAGCCTTTTTATCTAGATTTGTGAATTTATCTGATGCCATATCTGCTGGCTTTTTCTCCGCTCCATCAAGTGCAATCTCACACCCATCTTGTATTAAAATGACTTGCATCTTGAACTGCCACATACCGAAGTTAACGCTTCGGTCAAACTTTTCAATAGAGATCTTTGTTATCATCATGATGGCCAAAAAATGATATTTTGACTATTTTTCACAGGTGGGTCCCACATTAGAAATTGGGACAATTGGCCCCATAAGGCAACAGATGCAGGACTCACAGACAAAGACAGGATGTGGGCTCTACAAACAAAGCTGAACTCCATTTACAAAACTGAGGTAGTGGGCCCCACAAACAAACTCAAGGCTGTGGGCCCACAAGATAAAACCGAAACAGCCAGTCTCGCAAGATAAATATGAAGTAGTGGGCCCTACAAGATAAAATCGAGGCAGTGAACCCCGTTTAGACTCACAATAAAAAAATCTAAGTTACTTTCTGATATGGAGGGTCCATCTTAGTGGCAACCACAAAGCATACAGTAGGTTAGACTAATAGGAAAAGCTATGATACCAATTTGTTAAGCAAATTGCCCTTGGATCGAATACCGGTTGAATTTAATAACCCGAAAAATAGTAACAAAAATAAAGGTAGACAAAATAAAATGGGACAGAACACAAAGATTTATGTGGTTCGGTCAATATGACCTGCGTCCACGGCTGGAGGGTGAGCAATTTTACTAATATGTGAATAATGTATACAAGTACAAAAACTGGAACAAAAGGCTTTTAAAACTCATCAAATATACACAAAATAACTGAAAAAAAAGATAAGAGGATTTGTGTTGTTTTTGGTAATTGAAAAAAGAGGAAGGAGTAAGTATTATAAATCTGCAACCATCCCTTCTATCTATAGCTGAAGTCTCAAGCATCTGTCCAAAATTTTTCTAAATGGTGGCCATTATCGTTGACTTAAATGGAAAGAAGCCAAGGCATGCAACGGGTGGCCATTATTTTTGACTTAAATGGAAGAGGCATGCAATCAATAGCCAACCATTTTGGACTTATTAGAGGGGCCAAGACATGCGCATATGTAACACTTACTTCATTCTATTAGTGTCAAAAAATTTTGGTATCAAAACTTTTTTAAAAAACTCACAGCATCAAA